>DWNR01002463.1:0-13026 GCA_018250455.1 Polygonus leo
ATTTCTATGTATTTACATGCGAATAATTTATACCCCGACTTACGCGAATTCGACTTACGCGGTTATCACTTAGTCCCTATCGCGTAAGTTCGAGTTATTATTGTACTTTTAAACGACAAAAAAGCCTCACGGCGCCCCTCTTTAGTAGTTAGCAGCACCAGGACGCCGCGGCGCACACTTTGGTCTTATTTAAAAATATGTCATGTCACGGTCTTTGTGATATTATTTCAAAATGGCTACACCATGTTTTATGATTTTTTTTTATATTTGGTAGGTAAGAGAATAAGTCCTAAAGTATATTTCATATTGCTGGGTGATTAGGAGACATATCTAGAAAAAAAAACTATTTTTTATTTTTGGTTCTGCAAGGTCATCTATAATGTATTCTTATATGTAATCAGGGTAATTAAAAAACCGGCCATGAGCGAGTCGGACTTGTGCACGAAGGCTTACATTACATTATCCATAAAAAACGGTAAAAAAAAACATGTTTGTTGTATGGGAGCTTCACTCAAATATATATTTTATTCTGTTTTTAGTATTTCTTGTTATAGAGGCAACAAAAATATGTTAAAAGGAATGCCAGTGATAAGGTTTCTAAGAATTCTAATATAAACTTAGGTACAATTAAAATATTTCCTTCTTACTACAATAGATAAAGTGATAGCAGTTTCTTTCTGGTATGAGTGAGTGATAACTTCACTTCTAATTAAATAAATGTTCAGGTAGAATTTCTTTCTTAAGCCGTAATAGCCTAGTGGTTGCGAATCTCACCTTTCACAGGGGGGGTCTGGGTTCGAATCCCAGCCCGCACCTCTAATCTAATCTTTTGATGATGATGATGATGATGGTAGAATTTCTGTTAAATTTGAGGTTGTAGGAATTGATGTTGTGTGAATAGGATTCCAGACATCCACTAAGGCAGTGAGTTTGAACCCCAGGTTCAGAACCCCATTGCACCTCTGCATTTAAAAAATTATGTACATATAAAAATATGCTGCATTTTAAATATCTCTCTTTCTCTCTAATACCTTATATCTCTCTTTCTCTCTTATAATTAAACTACTTGTTTTGTAGGAAAAAGTTTTGACGAAATCTTTACATTTAAAAAATATGTGGTAGGGTGTTCAAAGATGGCTCCCTTCCTGACATGGCCTATGGGAAATATGGTTATCAAAATCATTTCAAATGTGACTGCAAACATTGACAAAAGTGTATGTGTATTTTATTGTCAGCGTATCACTATTTTAAGAGAGGATGACAGTTTGCTGCATGCCAAGACAAGCATATAATTTTCCTAAGATAGCACGCTAACTAATTCTCTGAGACCCAGGCTTTCCAAGGGAATCTCTTGTTTTTATAGCAATAGATGTCAGTATCAAAGTTTTTATAAAGTTTTATTCTTCAAGTAAAATGCCAGAAGAATTGTATATTTTTTACTATTTTATTTCACAAAGAAATATATTTTACATTTTTATCAATGGTTTTTCTTTATTTACCTTAATCTAACTATTTTAATATGGTTTCAAATATTAAGCGGGCCACTTTCAGCCCCTCTCCCTTATATCAATGGTATGTGAAGTCTACTATGTAATTCGCACAGGGCCAGCACAATGAAGTATGGCCTAAAATCTTAGTCCTCTAAAGGAGACCTGTACCCAGCAGTGGGAACTATTTGGGTTGTAATGATGAGCCACTTACATAAAAAAATGAATAGAGATCAGAATGAATACTTACAGCAAACTGGAGTTATGTAGCATCTGTACAATTTCCCCAATCGCGCGTAGCTTAGTATCGCTAACTTTCAGCCAGTAGTTGAAGGCCAGTGTAAGTTTCGCCCGAATCTGCTTCCCTGGTACTTGTTGGATGTATGTAAATGGCATAAGTATTTTCTGTAAATAAAAAAAAAGTTCCTTTTTTAAAGTCTCTAAAGAGCCAGTAAATTTAAAATTATATTTATGAATTTGGTTTTTTTGTGAATTACTCTAATTTATACGTAATGTTCCTTTAAGCCTTTTAAATTATGACTAGATTCACGGTGTATTAACATTACATGCATTTATTTAAATGAGGAAACAAGATAGTTGAAAATAAATAACAATTTTGGTTGCGGCAAAATAAATCGATAATCCGCTGCAGTGATATTACCTCATCGTGATCTTTGTCGGCGCCTGTAGAAATAATTTGCGACATAATTACAATACTGATTTTAATAACGCGCTTTTAATTTTAGTACCGAATTTCAAATTATGTGCAGAAAACTCAATTTTACAGTGAGAACTGAATCAGAACTTGCTCATCGACAGAATATAACCAATAAAACAACAAAGTCACGTCCTACTTCAACAGTGACATTTGTTGACAGTGTCTGAGTGACATTGACTTTATAGCAAGTATAACAACTTGACGATATAAATAATAAAGGTATCTCCTCAAACAAATTCAAGTTCAAATAATAGTGGATCAAATATTAGTAAAACGTGGTTTATGAAATTGTTACAAGCACTTGAGGTAGATTTTATATACAGGTTTATTAAGGACTTATTAATATAATAACGAGGAACAGGTATGAAAAGTGACTTTATCTAACGTTTAATTGTTTTTAAAAACTGTGATTCTTATTAAAGCATAATCAATTATACCGTATATAATATATTTTCATTTGTTTTGCAGGTTAGATTTAACGCACTATGAATACTCTAATACCATTATTTTTTGGAGTCTGAATCTACCCCTGATGTGGCTTTGAAGTTGTTATTTTGAGTAGTCTGTATTGTTATTAAACTGTCAATGTCAAATCAATTGAACGTGACCGACCGAATAAAGTGAAATATTGACTTAAGTTGATTTGTTTCAGTTTATTTGGGTATCAAAACAAATTATTTGGTAATCAATTCTACATTTGTGTATTTGAATAATTCGCTTGGTATGGGATTCGTAAAATATTTCAGTGTTTCGTTTATTACTTGATTATGTCGGCCCGTAATTATTTATCCGCACGAGAGAAAAACATAAGTAAAGTTATCGATTGTTTACCACAAATAAATCATCAGAAGTTTGGCTACCGCACTGGCCAAGAATTGCCCGCTTTATCCGCTACCGGGAATTTTGTAAACAGGAACGTATCCTATCCTTATTCAGTGGAGTCTTTTGGGACCGACAGCTTCGAAAGGACCGGTACACCGTTTTCTGATTTCTTGTCGGAAAGTGAAACAGGTATATAAATATAAATAACACAACTTTTTCTTATTTTTTATAAGTATAGATATCAGATAATAATTTCTTAACATAAATGTTTACTACATTTATACACATTTGTAATTTCGAAATTTGGATCGTTGAAAAGTGAATCGTGTTCGCTGTTGGACCGTAATTTAATTCGCACTGCTAGGATTTCAAAAGAAAAATCTTTTAATATGTAAAGTGGTCAAACGGTAAACACAAGTATTTGTGCTACCTGTATTTATAACTATAAGGCTGGTGCTCTGAAAGCTTTAAATCTATTTAAATTTGGTATTATGTCTCCAGGAACACCTGACTTGCACAGTGAGGAAAGTGACAGCAGTTCTGGCTCAGCTTTACGTAGGAACACTGCAGAGGCATCTAAGACATTAGCAGCTGAGTGGGAGCGGATAGAGAGGACATTGTATGATGAAGATGGGGAGAAATGCAACCGGCCACACATTATCGAAGAGTGTAAGCAGTGGAGACAGCTGCATCCACAGCTCAGGTACATACAACTAAGTAGAGTGTACTGTTCTATTATAATTTTTTTTGTATGAATGGTCACTGCCACCCATGGACATTACTAATTATCCCCAAGTATAAGTGCATTGTTGTTGAAGTTGACCACAAATGCGTTGTGTTGATCCCTGAAGACTGTAGCCAGTAACCATGTCACTCTAATCGCAACAATTGGTTTATGAAGAATTATGAGATAGGCAATTGTACCTTCCCGTTTGAACTACATAAGTTTTGACACCTGGGAAGATTTGGGACTAATAAATAGTTCAGAGGACCAGTATTAGAACAAAGCAGTCTAAATGCAAGGTAGAGAATATGGCATACTTGTATATGATTGAAAATGTTTAAAGTATGAGAATGTTTTTGGAATTTATCACAATTATGCTGTTTTCTAGTGGTCTTGTTATATAACAACATATAAACAATAGTTTTATTTAATTTAAAATTATTGTTTCAATATGAATTCCTTCTTAGCACTCATATTGTATAGATTGCACACTTAATTGGGACACAATTAAGGAATCTTATTTTTCTAAGGAATCTTTTGTAACACTAGCTAAAGCGCAACTGACATAGCCTCTCCAGTGCCATAGCCAGTATAACAATATACATGTTAGACAAATTCATGCAATCAAACTCAGATACTCTCTGCCTAGGGACACCAGATCTCTAATAATCATAATAATAATAATCCCTAATGAGATTTGGCGTGAAGAACTGGACTTCTCTAGATACTTCTCTAACCCTGAACTCGGTTTTACATCTGAAGACTGTAAAATTACAATTTTTTTGTAAACCTAATCGTAATTTTTGTAATGTAAGAGACTTATATGAATGCAGCCGCTATGTGTACTTATATTTTTGTACAGCATACTAACTTTTTTTACTTTCAACTTATTTTATAAATAACATAATATTATGTAGACATGTAGAATGTATTATATTAAAATACTAAAATACATTAATACTATGATTAAATTCATGAAGCTACCCTTATAATTTTGTAGGCTAAGTGTGCAACTACTAAATTATTTACCAACTTTAGCTGTAACTTGCCATTGGTTAATAATTAATTTGATTGATGATATCAGCATGTATTGCTTACAAGAAAAACAGGACTTTGTGTAATTAACTATAATCCTCAGCATTTTCAATCCATAATTTCAAATTAACTCAACAAAAAACAATCAAAATCAAATCCAATAATTTTTATGAGAAGGTAAAAGTAAGTAGATACATATAGATATCCATTTTATCTCAGTAGTGAATGGTGCTCTCGAGGTGACTTATTCTTTATCTCTTATCTTTATAAGACAGTTTATTAATATATTAACAAAATAATTTTCGTCATTTTCAGAGTTGTCGGTAAAGCAATACCTTTACCAGAAAGGCGATTATGCTACAGACAAATTGAGCATGATGAAATTATTGCCATGCATTATAACGATTACGAAGAATTCAGCGAGAGCGAGGAAAGGTTGTCACAAAGTAGCACTGACGTCACACCGCAGAACTCTCCGAGAGTATCCGTGGAGGATTTACGTGAACCGAGGCTCAATAGAGAGAAAGTTTCATTTAATACACGGACCTTTGAGGAGATTGGAAACTTACCAGACACATTTTGTTCCCTATTGCAAATCACACCTATACAGATCAGGAGTCCGTTGCATAGAAAAAGACCAAACCCTACGATATTAAGATCAGAGATAGCGTCTTCAAGGTGGATGAGAAATTCTAGACCGGAATCGTCAGTACATTGTGACAGGAACAGTGCAAAGTCATTTGTCTCCCTTGATACAAGGAACTACGGTAACCTAGCTCTAAGTGCCTCTGATAAAAGTAAACAACATGGTCGAGTTCTCACAGCTCGCCATCGGGAGTTGGCTAGGTTAGAACCTTTATATACCCCTGATCTACCTCATAATGATTCAATAAAATCAAATAATTTACTACCTCATTATAATATTAGAAAAGTGTCCTTACCACCACTACTTTTGGAAGAGGAAAAAAGAAAAGTCTCCACAGTCAGCTCAGCTAAAAAGCATAACACGAAAAACAGGAGACATAATTCTAAAAGTTATAATTTAGATAGGTTGAAATACAATTAGGTTTTGAAAATTCATCTATGGACAGAGTTTTATGCATTCCATTAATAGTTTATCAAAATTCGAAATGAATAAAAATTATTCACTTGTGTGGTGCCTTTATATAAAATTCAGGTATAGCTAATTCGTGTTTTAGTGAATTGTAATTTTATTTTATGTTGGTTGTATAAATGTGTCCAGACATGTTTAAATGTGTATGATATAGAACATGTAATAAGGTAATTCAATCCAAAAGTGTAAGGTCATTAAAATTTCGATAATCGTTGTAGCACACATTATTTGATGAATGTTTAAGAAAACATGATATTGTAGTGATAATTTATTCCGTCCATTTAAAATTAAACATGTTCGAACAAAAATCTAGTCGAATTTTCAATTTTTTAGTCTATGTACTAAATTTTAATTGCATATTATGTATTTTATTGTAATTTTAAGATCTTTTGTTAAAACTGTAATTATTGTAATATTGTAGGCAAAAGCTGCTAAAATGGAATTAAAATATTTTCTGTTAAACTTTTTTATTAATTGCCTCTCAAACAATTATCGATGTCCGGGTATAATTTTGTTGAAGGAATAGGGGAAACAAGTAAAACATAGTTTCAAATACAAATACAGAATTTATTTTGATATTTACATTATTTGCATTTTATTAACAATCAACATCAACAATATTAAATAATTTGTCATTGTGGTGTGATACATTTCGAACAGTCGGGTAATATTACATTTCCCGCAGTTGTGCAGTCATTTTGCTTTTAACTAGCAACACGTCCGGTTATAAAATGGCAGATTCACGATAAAATTTGAACCGTAATTACTTAGCACTTTTATCGTTCCGAGAATGTTGCTAGATACATATTCCTAGGCTAATGTAATATTACGTGATATAACGGTTACACCCAAAAATCGATTCGCTAATCGAGTTCCGAGTGCACTATAGAATCGATAACGGGCAACATGAGTTTGTACGTGACTTTTCATTTGGCATCTCGTTCGTTGCGGTGAATGTGAGAGAAATAGAAATATTAGCTTTGGCTAGTGCGTTTGTTGCGTGTCTGTGTTTCCACGTTCAAACTCATTTGACCCTTCATAAGCGTTTTGTTTATAGCCAACCGGTAAATATGGTGGTTTGACCTGTCAATGGTTGTCTAGAAGCGGTGAAACTTGGGGTAACATGAGAAATTTGAGCAATGCGAAGAAAGCTGTGAGCTTGAACACCCGGGTTGCCACTAAAAATAATCCCCCGACAGTACTTTACATATTTAAAGGAACAAGGTATTATATTTTACTAAACGAATATAGATACATAATAATAAGGGAGCGTTATAGTTAATGTAAGGTAAATCTTATTAGGTATATTTACATATAGACACTTAATATGTTTAATTATGAACAAAATTTGCATTTATAATGGCAACCCACGATTTAACGGCGTAGTTAGGCGTAGTAGGCGCCAAATGGCTGAATATTTGTATCAATTTTAGCTTGGCACTGGCAGCCACATCTTAATGGTATAAGATATTAATGATGTTAAATAGTTCTTAAATGCTAAAATTTATAATTAGTTAAAAGGTCAGTTAGAATGTTTATGTGTAGGGAGTCATATGACGATGGTGGGCGGTCTAACGGTGCATCCGCACTTCGCTTTTGTAAAAGCGTTTTACTTTCCGCAAATGTGATGTATGGATTATGAAACATTTCGAGAAATTCATACATCGCATATTTGCCATATACCCTCGATATCATAAGGTAAGACAGTCTTTGCCAGTGCCTCATCTGAACAAAAGACATATACGCAGCATCAACCAGTCGCTGCATTGGAGTGAACCTCTTACTATTTTTAATATTTCATTTACACAATATAAATTTAAATTGTTATAATAATTATCTCACAGCCATCATTATATATTGATTCTACTTTAATAAAGAGAGGACTATGTGTGTAACAACACGATAAGATGGCATTCAGCTTACAAAAAGATTCTAGCGAATATTCGTATCATAGAGCGTTCAAGATTTATATACGTATATAATACATAAAAAATTCACCATTCTGTTCTAAAAACGTTAACAACTTCAAGCTATTAGCAATAGTCAACAATGTTGTTAATTCTAGGATTTAATGCACACAGAACATGGAATACTACCTAGTTTGCGAATAGGCATTAGTGATGTATAATTTCGATCTAATACGACCCTCGTAGCTTGTGAGATATAATACAATACATCGTTGAATCGAATAGAGAAATCCAGGAACTAACACACCACCACTGGAAGGGCTCTGCCTCGTGAACTTATATATAAATGAATTACAACTAAACTTTGTGCGCGTGCACGTATTACCAAAGTATAGTGTAATAAACATTCGTAAAATGACAATTAAACCGCACTTAATATTTATTATTAATAAAATAATCGCTTTGGGACTAGACGTGGCTCAGTCGAACAGCCACGCGGCCGTCAGTTATATTATTATAGATCGTATTAAATGTATTACATACAGTCCAAGTTCAGAGCCTGGCTTGTATTAGGTCCCTGTTTACTAAAGTTCCAAGCTTCGGGCCATACACCCGTGGCACACACGACAAGCGAGACCCTGAAACCTGGGTCCTGTAAGCCTCACAAGTACTTATACACTTAACAACGCGTTCATCTTGACTCGATACATACACATCGCGTAAACAACATTATAATATTAGACCTCAAACAAACACACGCAGAAGAACTCAGCTATATTCTCTCTCGTTAAGGCGATTATACAAATTTAGACACTATTTAAATTGCACACTGACCCACCTCTATAAACTTTTAATTGCGATAAATATTTGTAATGCTGTATAAAAATATTAAAGGAAAAATCGTCATTTTAGTATTAACCTTAGATAATAACATTCATAATTAATCCAAAGTACCTATTAGCGTGTATTTTACATTTTTACAATGAGACGTCCGAATTCTATACCTAACTAGCATACAGTGACATAGAAGCCTAATTCACAACAAACTACACACGACAGTATTGAATAAACTTTTAAAGCAGCCGTAGCCTTCTATTTTAAAGGAGATGTTTGAAAATTTTCTTATGTAACATACAAAATACGTTCCACTATATACAACTAGCAATTTAATTGATTTCGATCGAAGCTGCGGTAGGTAGGTACTCTAAATAGGTACCTATTGGTCTAATAAGTCCAGTGGCATGCATGGTTTACTAAAGATTAAAACTAAATTAATTTAATAAAATTTCGTGGACCTATGGGCGCTTAACGCTGCCTCAGATCCTTAAGTTTTGCCAAGATAAGTTAATTCAGCTTAACCAATAAGCGCCTTTAGAAATACCCGTTTATAGATATAATTTTGGACAGACCGATTACTTCAATTATAAAATATAATCTATCGCGCACAACCTTCTCATTTTATACCGTCCATTGAAGAGATTTGCCATATCATATTCTGGTGTTATACTAGGGCACACATGGTTATATAGACATGGCCCTGTTCATTCTTAGTGTTTAAATTATTTCCTTACATTAATCACTTACTTCTTAATATGAAGTTACCAATGTTATGTCGTTTGGAATAGTTAAGGCAATGTTTTGCATCTTAATATCAAGGCAACTAGGTAATTCTGTTTTCAGGCAGATATACCAAGAATGTTTAAAAATTATATGTTTGTTCAGTGCCTTAACTGGCTTTCCAAGGCTGGATATGACGTAAAGTGAATGTATATTTAAACAGTCGCGAATTAACTCTAAGTCACTTGGAATATTTGATTTTTATAACTAGATTTCACTTATTTATTTATTACCTATTGCAGTTCTAGAAGGCTTCGTTTCGATATGTATAACACTCTACATCATACCGCCTTCTTGCATGGCTAGTTAAGGCAGCGCACACTTGAACATTTAATTCGGTTATCTATTAATTTAATTCCATGTCATTACCACGTTCACAGGATGTCCCTGAGCCTCAAAGTATTTTGTACTTCGTTTTCATGTGGGTATCATTGTTTATGGACTATGTGATTACAAAAATATGGCAGTATGTTTGCTTTCAATTCCATTACCAACATCCATTATAAAGATTCCGATTTTGGACCAAAATACAAAGATTTTACCACACACACTTTCGATATTAAAAAACAATATACCCACATTATCCTACTTGTAATTAAGGCCGGTTTTGCCTATTCTATTTGACAATGAATGATTCTAAATGACATGAATTGGCTATATACAGGATGTTTGATAAACGACAGCAGTATATCCTGACGCCTTACAATCGGGAGGGCGGTTTCAAAGTTCGCAGATGGCGCTTTATCTTCATGTCACAATGTAAATAGCAACCCTTTTGAATTTGTTAACTTCTCAAAGGGCTTCATGATTACCTTGAAATAACATTTGACGGCGCTTTTAACGGCAAATATTTTCAACCGGCCTCCCCATTTACCTATCATTTAATTGAGGTATTTAATTATCAAATATCATAATAAACATGTGTTGTACGCGTGCTCGTAATGCCCTCAGTGAAATTGCGCAATCGTGAACTACTACATATAATATATTTCTTAATAATCTTCATCAAACATCTTGTAGCTCGATTTATTAGGTAAATAATTATTGAATTACGAGAGATTGAGTTCGAATCGCTAGATGGCGGTCAATAGTGACTCTATATTATTTGTGAGGCGAATGTTTAGACTAATAACTAGTAAATTCTAAAAAGGAACCTTAATCAACTGCACATCTGATCGGCACGTAAGGTCGTCGATACATCGGTGTCACGCGAGCAGTCAATTAAAGTTTCGGCTTATCTAAATACAATCAATAAACTATGAAGAATCCACAATCGTCAAAGCACCCGGAGTTAACTCTAAATACATCGCAGGCTTCAAAAGCCCTATTTTATAATAACAACGACGTTTTCAAAATAATATCACACATTTACAGCAAAATACACTTTGCACTCAGCTCTCCACGTAAACGTATAACCATTTAGCCCATTGGTTCTCAAACATACACGCAATGGCTTCTGTAATTTAATAGGTAAATAATTTGTTTCAGTTCATAGTTTCTTTATGTGCAGCGCCATAAATCACGTCCACTTTGACAATCCCCCGCCCATATAGGATACATGTGAAATAAAATGAATAAACAAAAGAAAAAACAAAAATATAATATTAAATATTTTATTAAAATAAAATGAACAAAATAACTAGAGTGGTGAGTAGTAAAATTGTTGATATTTTCTGTGCAGAAATTCTAGATACATTGATAGGTATTATAGGTATTACCCACACAGAAAATATTAGGCATCTACGGTGCGTCTACGCTAATGCAATTATAATTATACAAAACTAAATTAAAATGAAATGAGCAATAGAATATTTGCAGACTACCGTGCATATAAAAAATGTGATAATAGGTAAAACTTAAAACTAAATGAATAGCGAATTCAATGTGAACCCATTAAACCCATTAAACTTAATAAGATAACATAAATGGTAATATAATTAATCACAAATGTGTAACGATGTATGAAGTGCTTTACAATACTTCATTCATTCGCTGAGATGTTAAATGCTTAAAATATTTCTATATTTAAGCGATCAAGAAACCTTAACCAAGTTAATGATATTCTACAGAATAAGGAATGGACATTCTAAAAAAAATAATATGCAATACCTTAATATTTATTGATCGTTTCTTTATTGCTTCTGTTAATCGGTCGTGCAATTAAAAGTTTAAAAGGTCCTTTTATTATTGAGCATTTACTTACATAGTCCAAGTTCTTTCTTTGAAAAATAAAATGTGGGATCGAATCCGCATGCCTACCCTCAAAATAGGAGTGGAAGTGTGTAGTGCGCCTTAGGACGGACGGGTATATACAGGGTGCTCTTGAGCCCTTACGTGTTGTAACTAGAGGTTATCGACATTCTAACTGCTACCTATAATATTGAAACATCGAAAGCTTTCTAATTCTCTATTATGCGTTCCAAGAGTACGTCCTGTATACGCCCGTCTAGCGTTCGGCTGTTACGTATTAAAACGCGTCGGTTTGATCGTCCAGGTTTTGTGTATGGGCACGAAAACAAACAATAATAATGAAGTAAAAAAAGCCAACGGGACCTAGAATCGTCTAAGGGAGTGCGTGGGAGGGTGAGTCAGTGAGGGTGCAGAAGAGGGGGCGTGGTAAACAATCACAAACGCGAGTAGAAACGAAAAGGAAAAAAAACTGAAAAGGCCCAAAGGGGTTTGGGTGTACATAACGTGAACGTTTCTTTACGAATGGAAATTTCTTATTTTTTTTGGGACTTTTTTCAAGGATTACGAAAAGGTTTAAAGAAAATAGATAAAGGGAAAAAAATAATAATATTGTCTTTTTAAAAAAAATCGAGAGTAAAACAAAAAGTAATCTCGAAAAATAATAGAAAAGAAAACAATTAATTGTGTAAACAACAAAGAATTTTTTTTACCAAAATCCAAAACACAAATCCCATTCGCAGAAACGTCCACGCGTCAGAACCAAGCGCGGTCGCGGCGTTACGGTCGCGGGGCGTGCGCGGGGCGGGCGCGGGGCGGTGGCGGGGCGGGCGCGGGGGGTCGTGGCGTGCGCCCTACGCCTATATGTAGGAGTAGGGCCCGTCGGTGAGGGCGCTGCACAGCAATAGTCAGGACGCGTCGTCCTTGCCGCCGGCGGCGCCCGCGCGTCTGCTCGCGCGGTACTCCACGCCCGGGTCGAACTGCATTAGGACGAATACCTGGCGAATGGACACCGGTATTACTATTTTTAATTGCTCGAATAGTCACTAGCTTCGCAATGCTATGGGAAGTCGCACTGAGATCGGTAGTTCGAACGCAGTTAACAACTGTACTATACTTACTCCCCCCAGTTGGTATGTTGAGTCAGCATTAATATAAGTCAGGATATCATAATCATATTTTATATAAATATGTAATCGGATAAATCTAAAATAATGATTTCTTTATAATATGTATGCTTTTAAAGCTCCTGTAGGAAAATCTGAACAGTTGGCAATAAACGTCACGCTTGCTGCTTACACTGCAGTAGACCATAAGTATATGAAATGCTGAAAACAAACAAACTAATAACATAAAGATCAGATTTTATCTAACCAGTCGGCAGAAAACAAAAAACTTTTCGCGGGCTGATTATT
>DWNR01002464.1:0-13023 GCA_018250455.1 Polygonus leo
TGACTGACATATCAACGCACAGCCGAAAGTACTGTACCTAGAAACTTGAAATTTGGTACAGGGGTTCCTTTCATGATGTAAGTGAGCACTAGTAAGTAAGGGGATAGAATTTCGAAAGGAATTTTCGAAATTCTACCCCCAAGGGGTTTTCGACTTCTATGGGGACGAAGTCGCTGGCAAAATCTAGTACTGAGATAAGAGGCGATACTTAGATGGAGTTCTTCAAAAAAGGCGCGAATAGAGCCGAGAGAGCCAAAGCCTTGGCGGTCCCTCTGGTGCTGCCAATGTCCATAAATGACGGTGACTACTTACCATCATGTAGCCCGTTTGCCTTATCGCTAGGTTTAGATATAAAAAAAATGTTATATAGCCTACAGCCTTCCTCTATAAATGGACTATTCAACACAAAAAGATTTTTTCAATTCGAACTAGTAGTTCCTCAGATAAGCGCGTTCAAACAAACAAACAAACAAACTCTTCAGCTTTTTATTATTAGTATAGATTGGACTTAGGTATACTTACGAAGAAAAGTACAAAGTAAATAATTTCGTAAATATGCTTCACGTCTTTGTCTGGACCCTTCATAGTATAAAGTAAAAACAACCTAGACTTGGTAATAAAGTCATTAATAGAATCGCTAATCTTGCTTTTAATACTTCGTTTTTGAAGATATTTTATGCTTAAATTGTATTCATCTGTTTTTGTAGTGGATTAAAATGATTTTGTGAGTTAATTCAGAGAACTAACGATATTATAATTAATTTTCTGTTTTAAGTGTAGAATGTCATTGACTTTCGAAACAAGAGTTACCTTGCAATAGCTTACTTCAAATTTATTTCGATCTTATATCAGATTTCGAGAAGATATTTTCATTACAATTGTTTTTTCGTAACTTTATCTTGGTTATTTGGTTTCATACTGTAATAAAAATGATATAATATTGCGGGTTTGTCTAATATAATAATGAATAATGTATACACTCAATTGAGGTTGTGTTCCAATTCTGTGGTAGGTTAGAAAAATATTGTAAGTGACAGTAAATTTATACATTTCAATTGTATTATTTCATGCCATATATGAAACATGGTTTCTTCTTAATATTGCAAATATAATGTATGTATTAACATAGGAGTGAACGATTATACTTGTACATAATATACATCAAATCTATTTTGTGTTTTATGGACGCAGTATAATTCTGATAAATACTTTAAGGTATAGTTCATCTTCATTTTTGTTAAACAATTAAACAAAAAAACATTACAACAATTAAATCAATTACAACTCTTTTGTTTTACTTACAATAACAACAATAAGTGCCATATTATACTTGTAGAGTCCTATTCGAAGTTTTCACACATTTCATGGACGACAATGCTCATTCACCATCAAATGGACATCATGTTCGACTCCTATTAAAGTTGCGTAGAAACATATGTATAAACATTATACTGTACATATGTTTATACATACAAGACATAAGTATGTATCAAAAACAGTAAATTAATGAAAACATTGTAACATACAAGTACATTGAAATTGGACCACTTGAGTGCGGAAGATAAAGCGGACGAGAAGGTTTCGGGCTGAAATTGAAAATGTCCTTACCTTTGGCTCGATAACTCACGAGCGCTCCTGTCTCAAATTCGGGATGGCAGGGGACAAGAAACAAATGACGATCCGAAAGTTAGGGCGGAACGGGACGAGTGGCCAGAAGCGTGAAACGAACCGACTAATGCCTGTTCAACTGGTATGTTATCATCTATTTTACATAAAAATGGCGGTAGAGCCTCTAGGACTACATGTGCGTTACTTTGACAACTTTGATACAATTTGCTCTGACCGCGACTATACTAATACGAATAGGTAGTATGCACATAAGTACAAATCATCTATATTTCTATTTGTATCTGGGTTACATAAAATTTATTCATTAAAAAAACAAAAACAATTCAATTAAGGTCATTTAATTTTACAGATATATCACATCCGAAGTCAGACTTATCCTACAAAATAATTTCCGAAATCGGTTCATTATCAGTGAACATTATATAAAAATCCGTAAAATTAAAATGTTCCTTCTTTTTGAATCGGTTAAAAATAAATGGTCCAATGAATCGGAAAATCAATCTTATCAAAACTGTTTCACCACAGATTTCTGTATGCGATATTGATGCAATCTGGAAATTTCGCGTTTAATTAGCAAATGAAAGAGCTCATTAACCATTTAGCTGGCAAGTCATGTGTGACATACGTGGCGATGTTATTGGTTGTGTCAGTGAACTTTACATAATGTTAAACTCAATATTATATTAAAATGAAATCAAAGTACTCATTGTCAAACAAAGCTAGACTAGATTGAGATGTAAATACATAGATTTACAAATTCTTTATCTTGTTACTTTGCTCATCAAAATTATAATAACTTTAATATAACGATTTGAAACATTCGAACGGCCCTTACAAATTGCATTGCAAGGTTAACAGAAAGCTTTAGAAAATTAGATGCCTATATTATTTTAAAATTACCTTTGTCTTATATACTTCTCGGAATCCAATTTATTTTCGTATAGATTTGAATTAAATGAGCAATACGCAATACGGTAATGTACCGTTATTGTACATATATCTACTTGAACCCATTATTTTATCAATATTTGCTCGCTGCCCGCATCGCGCGTTTTATGTTAAACTTTATCAATTATCGGGTTATGTGGCGAACTTGCCGACCCGATACTTCACTCGCACACTTCGATGTAGCTCGAGAGTTGACTGGTAAATATGCTTAAACTAAATGTTTAAAGATCATTAACATGAAACGAAGTATGTCATGAGATTCCTAGCGCCTCCTGCCATGGTGTTCTTTACAAAGATAACTCTTCTACAAACCCAACAATGCATTAGCGATCCTTCTTGTACAGTCCATAGGCGACAGTCACTACTTTCCATACTGTGTATCGTTTGCCTTATCGCTAAGATTTCATTACATGGATTAGATTTGCGGAAATTTTGAAGTTTTTAAATTATTATGGAACGCCTTGTGTAACTATATGTGTGGGTATGTAATTAGTTTTGTGAGCTAATCACAGCTACTTCCTTCATACTTGGAAAGCCAGTTTAGGCTTGTTTTATTTAGCTTGATTCTAAAAATTTCATTTATTTGGAACATAGTAAACATGAATTTCGTCCTATAGGTATTATATAATTTGCAATAGGTATGATATAATTTGCAATACTGCAATTAACAATGACTACACAATAGCTCTGCTCGTTGCGCTGATCGCATCTATATTCGCATTACGCATTTATTGTACGCCACTTGGCCGCACCCAGGATGCCGACACGAATTATCTCAAATTGAGCTAAATTTGTTAGGATTAAAAAATGATTGCGCATATTCATCATTCCAATTTTAAGTTGGTCTTGAGTACATACAAAAATAGCAAATCAAATTGCTCTTTATAATCTTTAAACCTTGTATTTTTCAACATATAATTGTATGTTTTTCTTCCTGTCTATGTTGTATATATACGCAAAATTTGTATATTTGGTATAGAACTTGTGCACCTCTACTGATATATGTTATTGTAATTTATTTTCTTACAGCGATAAGGCCGACGTTTGTACACTTATATTGATTTTATATTCTATGTTAAGTATGGCGTACAATAAACAATTAAAATAAATCTATTTACATATGATAAAGCTAAAGAGCTAAACACGTTTCAACAGTTTTTAGCTTTTTTGTCTGTTTATTTGACCGCGCATCACGTAAAAATGGCTTAATGGATTTTGATGCAAACTTTACTAATCCGTCGAGATGACCCCCGGCCAGGTTGTAGGCCAATAAAAATCAACCCCTAAGGAGTAGCCACTACGGGGCAGCAGGCGGAGCCGCGGGCATAGCTGGTAAATAAACAAAAAGTACATACTAAATACATGTGAATTATTTCCACGTAGCTCTCGGAGTACATATCCTAAGCGTTAATGCGATAGAGGAGAATATTTCCAAGTCGCGTTATTTTCTTGTGCGGATTAGCGACTCACGCGAGATTGTTTTGTACAAAATCCGAGCTATCCCTTATACAAGTTTTGTTAAGTGTAGGCGTTGTATGGCCGTTTTATTTTCCTTCTTTAATAGTTGGCGAAAGTTTACGCACATTAGGGCTGCCATGTGCTAAAACTTTTCGTTCGTCTTATAAAGTAGCAAAATAAATCTACTCGTTTTAATATTATTTTTATTATAGATAGGTATACACTAAAACTCAACTTTGTTCTAGATATTTCCACTACCATTACTTTCGCATTACTAAACGGAATCTTAAAAATCACAGAAGAGATACGCCACTCCTTTTTTAAGTATGTTATATAGTACAAACCACACAAACCCAAGAAAATGTCTTTAAAGTAAAGATAATATTAATTAAATAATTAGATTTTTTAAATCTTCCAAAATTCTCCTATTCAGTGTTAGACGAATAACTTAATTTTCTTTTTTTTTATATTTTTTATGGCATGGCAACAATTAAAATTAAAAAGAGTCATCCGTGTGGCAACCCTGGCGCACATGTAGTTGTAGTCGGGCTCCCGAGGGGCACATAACAATGAGAGGACCGCGCCGCAAGGGGGGAAATATTTTAACACTCGTTTTAGTGCTTTCATATTATAACGTAGTAATAGTTTGTAGTTAAATCACGTCTTGGGAAAGTGTTCTTTTGTTGCTTCACACAATAGGTTCTGTATTTCCTAGTTTCTTGTGTTCAAATGCAAGTGTATACTTTATAAGTAATTACAGTAGGTACTGTACTGATGTCATACTCTCGTTTTAACTATACAGAGTAGGTACAGACCTATATATTGTAGTCACAGCAATAAGATGCAAGGTTTAAACATGACCACATCAATGGATAGTGGCGATCTTCAACGGTCTAGTTTGCATGTTCTGTTCTCCGCATACCTATATACAGGTTGTGATACGTAGTCAGTTGGGAGACGTCAAAAAAGGTGAACTCTTTTTCAATGCCGGCGATGCATTGCGGTCATCTGGTGTTGTATGTTCATAAGCGACGGTCACAACTTAACAATAAAGTACATTCAGATAAAAAAAAATCTACTAAAACTTAATACAGGAAAATCATGTGTATTTTGACCGCTCGGCAAAATCATTTTTTCTGGTACAGTCAGTATACAGACGAATTGATAATGCTATTAAATTCCAAATCATCCTTACACAACTCAAAATACCTAAGGGTCATTCACGGTCATAACATTTTGGAATATAACAAAAAAATATGAAAAATCATATGTATTTATGTAAAAATCAATTGAGATCCTCCTCCATTTTTCAAGTCTTTAAAAAATTATGTTAATTAGCCAAATCACGCTCACACAATATCTGATAGTCATTCAATGGTCATAATATTTTGGAATACAACAAAATGTAGAACAGCCACGCACCTAGAAGGTAAGTTGGTCACGTGATGACGTCACGCAATTTCTCCGTCGCCTCAGTGTCAGGCGTTACCAGCTTTACTTTCACTCGTGTGCTGTTGCGCAATGAACGATCCGCGAGTGACCGTGAATCTTCCACGATCCACAATCATTGGAGAGGCGTGGTTGTCGGCTATACTTATATAGGAGGCGAATATCTTAGTCCTCAGGGGTAGCAATGCATCTGTGACTTTTTTTATTGTTGGGGATGGTAACTGATGTCTATGGGCGGCAGTGACCACTTACCATCAGGTGAACTGTATGCTCGTTTGCTACCTTTGTACAATAAAAAAAATCATCATAAGTAGGCATGTTGATAAAAGTACATAAAAGAACCCAGGATACTTACATTTATTTGGAAAAAGAATATAATATTAAACATAAAAAGTGCGATTTTGTAATACTTACAGTTCTAGGAAGCGATAATTTGATTGTAATGTGAGTTTTATTTCTCCTGTGGCGATTGAGATATGTTTGAAAATAGATCATTATGGAGAAAAGATTCATGCGCTATGCATATCGATAAAATTTTATCAGTATGCAAAGTGGATAAATCGTTTTCGTTTTATGAACTTTGCATATTGATTCATGATAAACGATATTTTCGTTCATCTAGATAGATTCTTTATGTTATTTATTATACTTTGTTTATGAATGAATGGATAACCGTTACAGAAACTTGCTTGGTACCAGGAGATCATATATGGGCAGTAGTTCATCACCTGTCCGCTTGTATAGAAGTGCTCGTTCATTTGTCAACGTCGAAGGAATGCTTCGTTCGCGTCCGTTGACCGCTTGTCAACTTTCGTATTTAGATTTTTTTTTTCTTCTCAAGGCAATAACCGAACCGAGCCACTTGCCATCAGGTAGACTGCATCCACCTGATGGCAAGTGGCCACCGTCGCCCACGGACAGTAGTGATCACGACTATATCGTACCTGAGGTTCACCACAGATGCGTTGCTACCCTTGAGGACTAAAATGTTCACGTGTTAAGTTATTAACAAGATAAATGTTAAGTATAGCCGGCAACCACGCCTCTCCAAACCGAAACACGATAAATTGCTTCACGGAGGATTATGAGGGTGGCGTTGGTACCTCCTCGGTCGAACTACATGAGTTCTACCACCTTTAGATCTCGTAAGATTCGGATTTTGTCGGTTACTGAACCTTTTTTGGTTTCAGGTTCAGTTTTCGTATTACAGTTGAGATAATCATAAGAGTACGTTTCCATTTAACTTGTCTTGGTAACAAGTATCCATGGGCGGCAGAGATCACTTACCGTCAGATGGACTGCATGCTTGTTTGCTACCTTATGCCGTCTGCTAACAGATAAAAAGTAAATTCTATATATGTATATAGGTATTTATATCAAATAATATTACTCACTATGTACCCACCTGCGCTCAAATTACCAGGGCGCAATAAATGGACAGTAGTTCGGATCACGGATCACCTGTCTGACTACCTCGAGTGCTCGCCCGTCATTTGTCAACGTCGAAGGAGCACCCGAGAACCGTCCATTGACCGCCTGTCCCGTCCGCTCCCGTTTTTAAAACCTCAAGGAACGATGTTTCAATCTCACTCTCGTATTTCATGTGTTACGTCACCTCACGACGTTTTACTTTACGCTCTTGTGTGAAATGTGTCTCAGATAATTCATATTTAATAACTTGCTAGTAGGACGTTTACTTAAAGGTATAAAATATGAGCTGACACAAAATCTCGTGCTCAAATGAGACTATTTGATACAGAACACTCCAACATCTGAGCCCAAATTACCAGGGCACAAATGGACAGTAGTTCGGATCACCTTTCCGAGTGTCTAGAGTTCTCGCTTGTCATTTATCAGTGTCAGTGGAACGCTTGGGTCGGGTCAGCCCACATTTTTAAACTTCAAAAAGGAATGTTCTAATCTAGTTCTCGGACTCTACGCTTTACGGTGATATTACTTTTCTTTTGCCGAGAGTGGACGTGTGTCATCTTCAAAGGGTACTTTAAAACAAGAAAGAACTGAGGAAAATGTCTCGAAAGAAATTTAAACTAAGTTCTATTTTTCCTTTACGTATACGATGTTTTAGAGTTTTATGTTTTTTTATATTTTTGTGTTTACTGAACTAAATTAACTAATAACCAAAGAACTATTTTAACCATGGTTTTAGATTGTATCATTTTTGCTTTTTGATTGCCAATTCGTTCGTGCATTCGTTCATCTTCAATTCTATACACAAAATAAATCTGCAATTGATTGCCGTCTTTACATGAAATATATTTGGGAGAAGCCGATACTGGGGCTAAAATTGAACCCAAAACAATGATGTTTAGAATTTTTGTATGTTTGTCGGTTTGTCTGTGTGTGACAATTTATCCAAGTTAAATGCAGTTTTCTCTGATTTAGGCATATTTCACTTACCGTTTAGTGTTTGTTTCATTTCAATCAGATCATTAATAATAAAGTTATGTCAATTCAAAAAAATCGTTTCTGCCTCTGTTAAAATTGCACAATATAACGCGCGAAGCCGTAGGCAGTAGCTCGTATTAAATACAGTAAGAAACACATTACCTTTTCTCACAACTTTTTATATGTACCGCTCACGGAAGACACTTGATATGTGACAAAGAAATATTTGGCACTAAGAGATAAGTAAACGTACAATGTTCTATTGTCACATAACATTTTCTCTCATTTCCTTGATACTATTTATTTGTATGGCATTATTAATCACAATAAGGGTGGATGCGAGCTAGCGGAAAAAGTTCTATCTTGATTTTCTTCTGCGGAAATTGCGGATCTAGGCGTCAAGTTAATGAGGAGTCCTCGTGACAAATTGAATGCACAGGTCACAAAAAATAAAAGGACAGCGGTGCTTTGTTCTTACACACAATAAAACTTCTTAGCTTTGTCCGAGTATTCTACCTTCTTTTCATGCCGAAAATATTGAGATTCAATAAGAGAAGTTATGGTGACGTAAGGTCTATTATAGTACCGCTGACTTCCTTAAAGTTTAACTGAAAAATTATTATTTAAAGAAAATTGTCGAAGATGTCGTATTTCTATATATGTCTTCGGACTTCACCTCAGTCCTTATACAAACTTATTCGGTTTACGGGAGTATATTGGTTATTTTATTAAAAACGAGTGAAAATACCCTCGCATTAATCCTTGTTGTGACTCATCGGTTCTATGAATCTTTTCCATTTACCCTATAAGGAAAAACGTCTAAAAATATAAACGAAAAAGTTAACAATCAGAAAGCAATATTACGTATACCCGGGAAATCGTTTAAGCGAACTTAAAAAGTTTACGGGTCCCGAGGTTAGTTATAGGTCTAAGGACTAGTTACACTGCTAAAGAGTAGGATGCAATAAGTGCGATAGATATGTTAAGGAAAGTAACGCCGCATATTGAACGCTATTATAAACGGTATTGAGCTTCCTCCCGAGGTATTCCCGGTGCACCTTTTTTGAAGAACTCCATGTTATGACATGAAGTTTGCGAAAAAGTCGCGAAAAGACCTCTCCTTCAAAGCTGGCGATGCATTGGCTAAAGTCCTTCTGGTGCTGCAAATGTCCATAGGCGACGGTGACTGCTTACCATCAGGTAGCCCGTCTGCCTTATCGCTAGGCTGGCACCTGTGAGGTTTTTATTTAAACCTAGGTTGAGTGGTTAATAGTATTTACAGAATTATAAAAATGTAGAATGGAATGTAACATTCGTCAGTCGCTCTTTATCATATAGCTTATTTGTTTCAGCCGGTTTAGCCTTTGGGTTGTAGTTAAACTAGTTTTATAGTCTTTCGCTATTCCTACTGCGGGCGTACAAGCCGGTAAATCAAGATAAACATCTATACAGGTGAGATGTTAAGTGTTAACTTCCTTTCGCGACGCCACTGGGATCGTAAAAAATAACTTTCATCTCTTTAAGAACTCGTAAAAGAGATTGCTTACTAAGTGATAAGTTGGGAGTTATGGTTTATGTTTATTGTAGCGGATTTTAAACGGAACCCGTGGTCGAGATAGCGTGCTGAAATCCAACTTTATAATCGGTTATTTTACGGTTATAAGAGTCCTCCTGCCTACTTATTTCCGATTTGTTATTTTCTTTGGAGCATTTATTTAGTATCTACTAAGATATTGGTATGTTATTTATCGTATAAAGGAACAAAGGAGCAGTCAGTCCACCTGACGGTAAGTGGTCACTGTCCATCCACCGAAATTAGGAATCTTCCCAAAGTATGATTAAGTCATACATGAGATTAACCAGAGATGCATCGGTACCCTTAAGCATTAAGATGTTTGCCTTGTTTGTAAGTATAGCTGGCAACCACAGAAGAATTTCTTCACGGTGGATTACGAGCGTGGCGGCGGTACCTACCCGGTCGAACTACACGAGTTCTGCCACCTGGTGATTATAATTATTTTCCTCGTATACATATTAAAGATACAGATACAGAAGAATATACCTATTTACATGATTTTATTTTTCATCACGATTGTATTACATACATAATATTTACTAAGAAATACATATAAATGATATAAATATTTTTTATCACCTTGAATATTCTCTATGTATATAATTTTAATTTAAACGTAGACAAGTGTTCGATAAGAATCAAGATATTAATTGTTGATACAAAAAAGTATAAATTAGCGTATAAATAGGTAATTTCACTTTTATAAGAGTTTAGATAGGTACTTAGATAGGTACGCTTCGGTAACTTTGTAACAGTTGCTCATACTTAGTTTAATACGTGCTCTTATTTTTGATTTAAGTCTCGTTGTTATAATAACTTATGTGTTGTTATGATTTGTATTGATGATTCACGATACAGATCTCGTATAATAAAAAGTAAAATACACTATACAATAATATGTAGTAAATAATGACAAAATTATTGCTGCACCGGTCATCGTAAATAAATGTTTATTACATCTGATTTTCAAAAATATTTAATAAATCGCAACAATTTTCAAAAATAATCTATCATATCATGTGTTTATGTATGCCCAAACTCATTTAAAGAATTTCATCAATATTTAGTAAGTTTTTATTGCAACTCATTTTTGTGTATCAAATATCTTGAGACAGGGTACTATCGAGTTACTTATTTAATAAGTAGAAACTAGCAGTATCGCAGCTACACGGCGGGTGCAGAGTTGACACATAAATAAAATTTCACGTTCAGCGGGTCGAATGCGCTTCGATAAGCTCCCAACACTCTCTCATACATCTTGCGTCTGGATATTTATTTTGTGCACTTATTTAGATCTTTGGAACAAGCCTTGTTGATTTAGTAACGTATTGTATCGTAGAGAATGAAAAGTGAAGTAATTCTTGCGTTTTGGTTTGGAGAGGTGTGGTTTTCGGCTACACTTATACACGAGGTGAACATCTTAATTATCAGGGGTTTGCTACCCCTGATAAATAAGATGTTGATCTGTTCTTTACTGCATCTGTTGATTACTGATGTCCATGGGCGGCAGTGACCACTTACCACCAGGTGGACTGCATGTTCATTTGTTACGTTTATTCGATAAAAAAACCAGGTACTAAAAAAATAATAAACAAAGATACGAATGGATATTCACAATGTGTAGTTACAGTTGCCATTCTCGATATTCAATTTACTGTCAAATATCCCCTTTACACATGAGAGCATAGTGATGAATCTAACGTGAAGATTTGAGGTGAAATTTGATTGCACGTTAACCTACTGGGAAGGCACGTTTCTATCAAAAACGCTTTCGCCAGAGAGCAATGAAAGGAGCACTAAAACGACGACGCCTTTTTGCAACTATCCTCACGAAACCCCTTTTTGTTTGACAAATTCCTACAACACAATGGGCTAGGGTGAGCGTTTAAAGCGCAAGTTGCCTCATAAGCTACGTCGGGTCCCACCCCTAACAATTACCTACTCATTGTTTCTCATTTAAGTTGTTCGCGCGGCGCGAATACTCGCCAAGTACGGTGTGCGGCGCTCGTAAGTTAGCGCGAAACTTGTTTAGAGTGTCAATGGCAGTTCCGCTGCGACGTTGCACAGACGCAAACTTAACG
The DNA here is from genome assembly GCA_018250455.1 of Polygonus leo. Taxonomy (NCBI): domain Eukaryota; kingdom Metazoa; phylum Arthropoda; class Insecta; order Lepidoptera; family Hesperiidae; genus Polygonus; species Polygonus leo. Next base: position 11,548 of record DWNR01002464.1, read on the forward strand.
CACAGTTCCGCGCAGACTTGCTACGGTAGCTGCACTTAACTAATAGGTACTTTGACGCAGACGTGCGCGACGTCACGGTCAAATCTGGGAATTTATACCTGAGGACGTCTAGTGCATTCTCGCACCACGGTAATACTTCGCGGCGTTTGTCCACGGGTGCGGTGTGCGCGTTAACTTTGTCGTATGGTTGTCGAATATTAAACGGTTGTGGTTACAGTCTAAGAGACAAACAATTAAAATTACTTTAAAATATATAACAATTTAAAGACCCCTTTTTGTGGTGTGGTCCCTAAAACCTTTACTGAGTCACACTCACAGCACAAGTTACAAGTAATAATTATTACAATAAACAATAAATATGTAATAGTGTAGACTTCGTTATGTGTAAGTATTCATACGACAAAAATGCCGTAAGACGTTGGCCCGTGGAGACAATATCTTGTAGTTATTAAGGCTCGGTTGCACCGGGGAGGCGACGTGTAGGTCGCCTGTTCTTGAGCACGTCGCCTACTCCTGGCCGTGTTAGTTAATTATTGTCGAGCATCCTTTATGAAGGCGAGTTTCGAGCCGTATTGTTTTCTCGGAAAACAAAGCGCTTTAGTTTAGGCTTTAATTAGGTCTTGTGCTTACGTTGCTTGTAGTTGTTTGGTAGTTTTTGATTGTTGGCTTGGGTTTTTGGTTGTTGGGATAGAAAGCTGTTTGTGTCATGTTGTTTTAATGTTAAGTGCAAAGTTGATTCTGATTGTAAATGATTTTTTTCATATACCACTGTAACAATGCCAGGGACTCGTGTAGTTCGACGGCAGAGGTACCAGCGCCACCCTTGGAGAGGCGTGGTTGTCGACTTATACCCGAGGCGAACATCTTCTTAATCGAAGTCCTCTGGGGTAGCAACGCACCTGTGACCAAATTTAAGTATGATTGAATTTTACTTGGGGATGATTACTGATGTCCATGGGCGGCAGTGACCACTTACCATCAGGTGGGCTGACTTTCACAATATAGCATCGTATCGTGCTGTTTTCCTATGACTATACTTTTAAACTTTCTTGAAATTCATTGTTATGCCAGTCTTGTACTGTACATTCACATTTATTCCCCACTACCAAGTCAAGGTATTAAATCGCGACACTCGAATGTAAATTTCTCATACTGATATTTTATCTGAAATTATGATGTCATAAAAGTTTGAGTTTTTTTTATCACGCCATAAGTAACCTTGATCTGGATTTTACTTATTTTTCTCACAAAAAGCATTTATCATATCATTTAAAATTTTATATTTTAGATAAATTATGTCTAATTGTAATAAGTATTTTATCATAGGCTAGAATTTCTGTCTATGTGTTTATATTTTTATATATATTTTTACGTGAAAATTTTATTATTTTTATAAAAGAAAAAAAATTTATACAAAAAATAAAACCGACTTCAAAATGCACTAAAAAGTATAAAATAATTCAAAATTTTGATGTT
>DWNR01002465.1:0-13022 GCA_018250455.1 Polygonus leo
CGCGCTTATATCTCTACTCAGCCCTCTTACCATCTACGTAAAAATTTAAGGTTAGAGACGTAAATCCATCACTTACAGAATTTACAACTATAAGCAGTGGAGATTAATCAGTTTCATGAATCACGCTTCCGTTTGTATCTTTTATTTCATTTTGTAAACTTTGCTCATATTGCATTTACAGACAGATATATTAATAATTCTATGAATAACCAATTGCATATTAGGTACATATTATCGTAGCGTACACAGAAAAACAAAGTAACTCTAAATGTACATACACAGCACAATAACTACAAGTAAATGTTTTTTGCTTACTAATTTTACCCCAGAAAACGGTGAAATACATCTACACATATTTTGATTGCTTTTGATATAAATTAATTATTAATAGCACCATGTGCTGGAACAACAAAGGTAACCAATTAACTCATAAACATTATTTCGAGTGCGTACAATTGTTAAAAACTCCCAATAGAATAATTAAGGTATCATGATTGTGTCGACGTATATATAACATTAAAACAAAGTAAGCATTCAGTTGAACACGTATGATACCTAACTAGTAAGTTACGAAACATAGTTTAAAATAATATTATGTTCAAAGTGTACACATTAATATATGCGTATTACCTAGACTCAGATTCATTATGTGGATGACATAACCATATAAAAATAATTGTAAAGTCATATATAGTCGATACTCTCTGCCTACCCCGTTAGGGATTTGGCGTGAAGATGTGCGTGTGTGTGTGTGTGTGTAAAGTCATATTTTATCATTGGAATCTCTGCCTATCGGCTATCTACGCTTTATGTCCACAGTATTATACAAAAAATTACATGCTATTTAAAACTAAAAAACGCTTCTATTTTCATAACAGATACGAATTGGGACGACTGCGGAAAAAACAAACTTGAGATTGCTCCCGAGGTATTTTCAGATCATTATGACATGGGTATTAGCAGCCCTGATTCTGCAAATGTCCTTGGGCGACAGTGACTACTTATTATCAAGTAGCCACACGGTCCTATCGTTATAAAAAATTAAATCGTTAAATCTATAGTCAACGCTAAACCATATTTTGTTATGAAAACTAAAATCAAAACGCAATTGTTATATTAGCCCGGAGGTGGTTAACGGCTAAATCTGTTCTCAAATTAGAGGGCAAATGCAGATATCGCGTGCTGACCTATGCGTTACGATACGCATCTGTCTGCGATTAGTGTGTACGCGCCCTAATGGATTCAATCAAACACGGTTTAATGTGGCCGTCCATTAAAAGTAACACAAAAAGCTCGGGCGCGCAATTTCATTAAGTTCTTTAAAGGTCCCCGTATAATTAAATTATACTTTGTACCTTTTACATTTTTGTCAAATTGTATCATGTCTAAAACAAGTTTTATTTTATCTTTGATCTGGTAAAGATGGCCCACAAACATTTTCAACGACAAAGTAGATTGCGTATTTAATAAACTACAGATCAACAGAATAGATAGAAATTAAAACAAAACACACATATAACATATAATATTAACTAAGTGGACTGAATTTCCATACAACTAAGGAAGTTAAGATGCTAAAGTTTAGTATGACTAAACTCATTCCCCTACTAGGTAAATGTATAGGCAAGGCGTGTCGCGTCGTGACAGGGACAGCGCGCTTCCATATCGAAGTTTACAACGCCCAAGTTACAAGTTTGACTCAAGTTAAAATGGTCTGCTCATTCTTCTTATGTTCATATTGAACGGAACAATGATAACACAAATAGTTTCGTATGTTATAGGCGTATATATATCTATTTTTTACAAATTTTCATAACAAAAACTCAAAGATCATATAAGAGTTACTTACATAATATTTGAATACCGTGTTTTTATTAACAAGGCCTAAATTTGAATATGTAAAATTATATGAATAACACTTTATGAAACATTCATTCTGTCGATTCTTCATAACAAAGAGTGCCTTAAGAGGGTCGCAAGGCATCGCAGATGAGTTTGCCCGCCTCCCTGCCTCCAAAGTGCATGTTTCGACGGCTTATCATTATTTTAACTTTTTCACACGAAGTTTTTAAAGGAATCCGTAATGGATTCCTTTAAAAACTTTTATAGAGAAACGTAATGGTTGTGGCCGTGTGGTTAGTGTGGTGTGAGAGATTGTAGAAAAAAAATGACTATATTACCTGGGACCCACTACTTTAATTTTAAACTAGGACACCTGATATATTTGATATGGGAAAACACCTTTACACTTCAATGACTCTCTTGTTCCTGCACTTATTGCGATTGGAAAAATATACAAAATTTATTAAAACAAAGATGTATTATCATAATAAGTGACGGGAACATTAAAACGTTCGATATGGAGACCCACTGTGTATTAATATATAGACGTCCTAAGTTTTAAGATAAAATCTTTGGCAGCAAGCGACGCGCGTCGAGCCCCTATCGGGAACTTTGAAACTCGCCTCCAAGATTGCACCTACATGTGAAATGACTAGTTTGACACAACTGTTCTCATTTTATTAAACGTGTCAAACAATTTGTATATAACTTAACAGGCCAACATAAATCTTCTACACTTTTTTGAAATATGGCCGTTAATGGGCAAATTATAAATTGTAAAGTGTATAAAACACGAAAATAGAAAATATTTTCCCCCATAAAAGGCTTAAATCAAAGAGGAAATTATTAAAAAAAGAAGTCAATCGATCATTTTTGTTTAATTACCCCGAAATTACTTTGGAAATCGTATTTTATAACACAAGCGATACTATATATTAAAAAATAATTGGCAAACAGACTAACCGGTATAACATATTATGAGACGCAGTTCATGATTCTTGTGCAAATGTCTCGTTCATTTATTTTAGTTAAAGTTTACCGAACCGAGATTACTTCTGACAACTGTATACAATATAACTCAAATCAAAGTCGGTATGTTTACAAAGTTGTATGAACGCTTTCATATCCTCATCTAAAGATCTATTTACTTATTAAGCGGGATCTCTGTTCAATCACACAATTTTCGAATGTTGTTGAATGTTTTGTTATATCTTAATAAGCATAGTTAATGAACAGAATTTATTTAAAATTAATCTAGTATTTCAATGTTCGTTTTGCTGAAATCTCTTTACCATATTTTAAAAGCCCTTCTAATTTAAATTATATTCATGATTTTTTTATTTTATTGTAAACACATTTTACAAAGCAGACTTAAAGAATTCTACCAGTCAACTCTCGGTGATGGCGAAAAACTGCAGTATTCATTCCTTTAAAGTCAGCCGAGGTGGCTGTTTCGTAAAAAGTTAAATCATTAAAATACGGCTCGCATAAAGCAGGTTGCGATGATCCAATTAGCAAGCAGCGTGAAAAATTTTTAGCGCTTGAATTCTGAAAAGCCTTCACGGTTGACGTTCGGTATTATAAATGTTTATGTAACATATCTGCTTCTATGAGATCGTGGCACAAATCCTTGACCCTCTTAAGTTTTAAAGGCCAGTCGGAAAGTGACTAGCGCTCTCGGGCGCCACTCACGCTCTATTTATGTAGCCTCACTCACCAGCCCCACCAACAAACTTGTCGGTACCTACCCCACTTTCCCCTCTATTCATAGTGACATAAACACTACTTTTGTAAATAAAGCGAGCTACCAAGACATTTCTGAATGTGGAACGACGCAACACACCATCGAACTGTTATTTTTTGTATCATTAAATATTTTATTCACGAAGCCGTAGAAATTTCCTCTTTGTTTTATATTAATTGTTGTAAAGCTCTTTCAGTAATTACTCTGTAGTATTATTACATGCATTTATGTAACTGTTGTGCAATACTTTTCAAGTTATGACCCTTCCACATCCATAGTTAAAAGTATTTATAATGTTTATCTGTAACACACGGTTTTAGACATTCCATTATTCCTGATTTTTATAACTGCCACGATTGCTTTCATGAATTATAATTCACTGCTATACAAAAAGAAGGATAGATTTAGTTTAGCCGAATTCGCTACTCTACGTAGGGATTTAATCCTATACACGTTGAGGTTGATTACAGTTGTCCATGAGTAGCAGATACCGTTTTTTATCCGGGAGACTGCAAGCTCGTTTGAGATCTGGACTGTAAAAAGAACTATCAACAGATAACAAAATAACAATTGCTGACCCTTTACTGTTCCTATTATATTCAAATAAAAATATACATTAAAAATTCTTAGGGTTTTTACTAAAGATTCGAACATATCACAACTATTATTTGAGCCAAATTTTATAATATACTAGCTGACTCCCGCAACTTTGTGCGGAATCTAAACACAATTTGCCACCTTTTTCAGACACCTATTTTTGATAAAATATGAAACAGCAAGATAAACTAATAAAATTCGATTAATTTTTTAACTTTAATTTATTGTAATAACAGCGCATGGCGTAAACATCTCATTATCTGAAAACGCTTAGAATACTTAAGGTATCTTTTAATTGATAATAATTACATTCCAGATCCACGGTTTCTAAATTTTTCAACGTACAAACCCACTGTATAAACTATATATACTCTATACTAAATATTACTAATTAATTCGAATACTGAATTAAATATGATCTACTATGTGGGTTTTAGAAGTGATGTATGTTATCCTTATAAATAAAAAATATACATATATTTTTTGTTTGTTTGCAGGCTCTACCTGAGTCTATACGTGAACTGAAGAGCGCTTTGTGGGCAATGGAAGCCACCGGAGGAGCTGCGAACCTAACTGGAGCCCTCAACATGGGATTTGAGATTCTACACCGGGTAACTTCCACATTATGTCCATACCTAAATTAACTTTTTTATTATTTATTAAAATCATAATACTATTATGACTACAATTAGATGATTGAGGCCTACTTAATCATCTAATCCAAGACACAACACTTCTCATAGGTTTCGGCTTAGATCAGCTCACTTGTCAAATAAATACTATTGAGTAGACTTCACACATTTTCAAGAACTTTACTACAAACTGTATATAAGTTTTCACAATATTTTTTTATATGCATACACAGACAGCACAAATCGAACTGAATTTCTTTCTTTTACACATGCATATTATAATTGAAGGCACCTTTGTTTATTAGTACAACCGCACCGGCCAAGGTTGCCAATGCAACCAGGCGATAGCAGTGGTGGGTGCGGGGGGCGGCGCCGGCGGGGTGAAGGGAGTGTTCCGCACGTGGAACTGGCCCCACATGCCCGTACGCATCTTCACCTACCGCGTGGGTGGCGACGCTACCTCTGGACACAACATGAAGGATATGGCTTGCAGCAATAAAGGTAAGCTCATGAAGGAGATATAACCACAAGTTTACCACGTTTTACCGTTAGAAATTGTCTTGAGTCATACTTGTATGTTTCCTAACAGCTTCACAAAAATGTTTTCTTGCACTTACTATGGAATTGGCTATTACATTTTTTAAATAAAGCAAAACGTAAGTTTGAAGACTTGATTTTTCCTATCTTTAGTTCGAAATCTCTGCTTGCGAACATTTTTGACTAACATAAGAATAGACACTAAAGTAATGTAATAAATGTTATACAGGTTTCCACGTGACCATTAACGACCACTCGGAGATCCGGTCAAAAGTACTACACTTTGTGGAAGTGTTGGCGCGGCCGCTGGTCATGTACCAGACGGTGCACCCCGTCCATTGGAGCCCCGCCTACGTCGGAGGGAGGGTAAATATTATTAAGTCTCTTTATTGCATAAATGGGCAATTTGACTGCTAATGGGAAAACTCTAGTGTACTATGTAGGACATTGCAATCGCTCTGGAAAACCGTGGGTGTTCCAACATTGCTTCAATTGGTTTAGAAATTTCTCTTTAGATATACAATACCAAGAAACAGTTTAAGAATCACGGTCAATCGGACTTTACACTCAATTATAGGTACAAAGGACAATCTAATGCGTATTTTGATCTTTACAGAGCAGTAACCTTGCCGACGACGGGATGGGTCAGCTTATGACCTCAGTCACGGTTCCTATTTTCGACAGGAGAAACCACACCGTAAGTTATACAAAAAATTGCGTTACTGTATATAATCTGCACAGCCTCATAAATATCTTAAAATTCTTAACACAAACATGCTAAACAGAGAAGTATCAAATATGCGATCTCTTCGCTCATATCGAATTCTGTCTCTGCGCTATTTCCATTGCTATAATTATGAAACAGCACTAACAGCAGAAAACTTCAAATCGGAAAGGCTACATGTACAGATGCTCATAATATAACTAAAACCATAAGTTACAGAACATATTTCACTTACATAACTCTTCTCTAAACACATGTTAAATAACTTTTCCTTTTCAGAAAAGAGAAGCCAATTTACTTGGTGTCGTCGGAACGGATGTGCCTGTCGATCAGATAAAGAAGCTCGTGCCACCTTACAAGGTCAGGAACAAGCGGTTATGCAATAAAAATTGTAAAACTATTCTGGCACATCGCCAATTCTTTGATGATTTGTAAACAATTGACCTTCAGATGGTTTATAGTTAGATCGGCCTATCTGCCTATAATATATCTGACACTTTAAGACATTTTCTGAAATCATTTTAAGTTAATCTAGAACGCTTAGAAGAAATGTTACCGAAAATATGAATAGGATAAAAGAAATGACGCAATTAGCTGCAGCATAAGTATACAGTATAAGAAAATTAAAACATTTATGAAGATTTGAAGAGTAAAAATTAATAATAAAGTTATTAAATGCTAAAGTAATTAAATGTTACACCAATGAGTGTGATAAAATTAATTATTACAGTTAAATTCAATCTTTGCAACAGAATCTTCTTTAACAAACATGTTATTTTTCTTCTCTTATTTTAGTTGGGAGTAAATGGCTACTCCTTTATGGTGGATAACAACGGGCATGTTTTATATCACCCGGATTTAAGACCATTGGTAAGTTCTTGTGACTAAAATCACTTCTGCGCCAATTTCGTTATGATTTTAGTTTTTTTATTTGATATTTACGAATTTCTTTGTTTTAGCATACCAACGAGGAGGTAAGTTTTCAGACTGAAGTGAGAAATATTTTATAGTGTAACAGAATTAGGAATTTGTAGTTGCACCAACGTTGAGACATTACCATCACTAAGAGATCCCCATATCACCTTCCATTATTCTTTAACATGAGGATAAGAGCTACAATGGATTTGTACGTTCCAGTACACGGAGACTCTCCGTCCGCTGTACTCGAGCGTCGATTTGACCGACGTGGAGTTGCTCGTGGACTCCGACGAGAACTCCAGGGTCAACTTCACCTCGCTACTACTTGATGTAAGTACAATAGTTATCTCAGCCTGCGTTTTCAACTATGATACTCTGTTAGCGAATCTACTGCTTGAACTGAAATCTTTAATAAAAAATAATTGAATAGTACGAAGTTGTAAATATAAGAAGTAGAAACTTCGTACAAAAAGGAGGTTTTGATTTTAATACTATGCCATGTATTATTTATATTTAATAAATCATATATAAACCGTTTTTAAAAGTTTAAGCCGGTTTTATATTATGAAACTTTTCTAAATGAATTTGTGTATATTTAGAATTACCTGTAAAATATTAAACTAAAATTCGATAATTCCAGTTACGTCACGACATGATAGAACAACGCGAAGGCGAGACGGAAATCGGAGTGAAAGTCCAATACGACAGCATGAGACGCGTGGCGACGCGCCAACAGCGGTACTTCTACAGCCCCGTCGAGGGCACTCCCTACTCCTTAGCGGTCGTGCTTCCAGAAGGATATGGCATGTATGAACTGCTCGCCGAACAGGAGATTAAGCACAGCCCTAAGAATGGTAAGCATAGACACTGCGCCGGTAAAGGTAGGAACTAAGAAACGTAAAATTGGAAATCCTTTTCGAGAGTAGATAATTCGTCTCAACATCAAAATATTTTCACGTGGTAAAAAATTGTAATATAGTAAAACTACACTCATTCACTCACATACTAGTCAAAAAATAAAATGTCCAAAAAGTAGCGTTAATAATAAAATTACTTTATTATATGCTCGTCCGCATGAACATATTTAGTACTAAACATATTTTTTCTAAAAAATTCCCAGCAACCGTTACTTTAAGTATACACAAATGTAAGTAGAGAGTATAATCTTATTTGCATTTGTAATTTGTTTTTTATATTTTCATGCAGTCACAGAATATTTCAAAGGCGATAACTGGAAAGTTCATCCAGATTGGTAAGCATTATGTTACATAAACTGTCTTTCTGTAGGTAAAATACAAAACTTTATAGAAATATATGTCAAATGTAGTATAACATTGGAATTTAATGATAAGAGAGCATTGAGTACCTACTGATTATATAGACTTTGATGTTCTTTGGACAAAGTACGCGTTACTTAATAAATGATATGTAATCTGGATTAACAAATTTAAATAACCTTTAATAAAATCATTTTACATCCATCTCTCGCGCGACTTAATAGTCCTATTTCCGTAGATACTGTTCTAGAAGAACATCTATCGATCTACACTTCTTGGGTCGAAGGGATTAACTCAAATAAAAAAAAATCTTTGGTGTACCATTGTATAAGTGCCGAGTCGAATTAAGACTTTTTATTATTATAAAAAGCTTCTTCTGTTTACCAAAGATCCGTGTTCTACTAATCTACAGTTGACTCACTGGTTTAGTTTAACTAAATCAGTACTTCCTTTGCCAGATAGGTCTTCTTTTTCCGACATACTTGGATATCCACCTGTCATGCTGGGTCTTAAAATTTATTGAACAAAAACCATGCTCTTAACTACACAATTACAATCTTCTTATCTAGGCTTACTAGGAAAAGATCCGTACTAATCGGTACTTAGTTGTATTAACCTAAGCCTTTACGATAGTATGGACGGAAAATGACTAGTCCTGTTGCATATCAACAGTCCATTATCTATAGACAATCGGTATCATGGAACGAATTGTAAAAACAAGTAACTTTAATCAAAATCCATTGATATAGATTGATAGTATAAAACTTTCGACAATATTGATAGTGTGAACACGTACCTGTTGTATCCAGAATACTTTTCAAGGTCAAATATCAATGTAATATTAAAATATGGATAATCAAACTATCATTATTTCTGCAACATTAACGATAATCGGTCGCGCAGGGTGTACTGCGAATACGCATCCACGTCAGAACAGTCATTCACCACATCCGAGGAGCAGCTACTGCACTTCTTAACCCGCGCGGGCCGCCCCGGCTGGAAGTGGATGTCGCTGCGCCCGCGCGCGCTGACGCTGCACAACGCGCACAAGAAACAGGACCGCGACTCTTATTATTGTAAGTATTGTATACATACGGAGCAAAACTCGCACAAGGAATACGAACGCGACTGCTATGATTGTGAGTATGATATACATCGAAACAGTTGCTTAGATCCGAGGAGCAGCTGCTGTACTTCCAGACAAGCGCCGGCCGCCCCAGTGGATCCATCAAGGCAGTCGTATCCACTTCAGGACAGTGGTCCAGCTCGTCCGTGTGCATCGTACTTTCGCCTTTTCTTCTTCCAAGCCGACGATGCATTTACGATTAGCTAGCTTTGGGTGATTAGTTTCTATCAATAAATAACTAACCACAAACTTTGATTTCAAAATTACAAGCATGTAGTGAACTTGATATTAAAAGTTACGTTATCTCTCATGAATCAACAGCAGCAACCACCTCCATTAATACAGGCGCCATTCCTGTGATCATTCAGAGATTTGTTGCTGGCCTTAAAAACTAAATTCATTATCTCATATTTTTAAGTTGCAAGTATGGGTAATCTAACCCATTTCTTTCTCTTTTCAGGTGACAAAAATTTAGTACAATCTTTAGTTCGCGATGCCATGGTAATAAAAGAGTTAGACACGCATACCGGACATTCGAGTCAACACTCACAGTAAGTATCTCTTAGAACTGAGCATGCATAATGGCCTCAAGGCGCAAAATTAAATATTTCGCACTTAAATAACTTGCAAAAGCCAAGCAAATGATAAATACTTTAAAACGTGCAGTGAAATTATTTTTTTGCATAATTTGTCACAGTTGCATGAATAAAGTCAAGCACAAAAGCTTAGGGTTATTCTTTTACACTCCCAAGATTTTTTATTTTATGTTAATCACTAATTTCTATGTGTTTGTCACACGAATAGCCCGATAGCGACATTAATGGCACTCCTAACAAGGTAACGTGAGACGAAATATTATAATGTTTCCAGTAGATACATGTTAGCTGTTACTTGTAAGATTGTCACGGTTAATTATAAAAGTGCTGTCGATAGCTATAAGAAAATATATCTCCAAGATATGAATACCACATAGGTTATACGGTGCCTATTGATAATTCAAAGTGTTACTAATAAGCTGGCATAAAATACGCGATTTAAAAAAAGGAAATTAACTTTTCACATCCGTTAATTATACAAGAATTGAATAATATTGATTGGATTATTATCTGCTTTTTATACAATCAATTATTTTGAAGAAAAAAGTGCACTTTCAGCAAAAGTATTTATATCTTAGAAGTATTAACTCGTAACTTCCCGTACTATAGGATTTTTAAGTCGAAAAGTTGAAAACCAAGCTAATGTGTATAACAATTATACCTACGCTAGCATCACTAACGTCCCTGTAAACTGCTAGGTAACTATATAAGACGTAATTGTAATTTAAAATTATTAATATAAACATTATGATAAAGCTAGAACTAGCTGCATCCTGTTTAACATTAAATGTTATTTATTTTCACAATAGTACTACCAATTTATATGAATCCTATATATTATGTCAGATCGATTAATCAGAGGCTTTTCATAACGCTCTATATGTATCTACCTACTCTTCTATCCGTTATACATATTTCCATACATATTTAGATGATATATATAACTTTTACGCTTATTACTGTGTATACGTCTATTTAAATAACGTATAACCAATAATTAGTAAAATGTTATGTTACAAAAACTATTGCATTTGCATTATTTCAGTGTAATCGCAAGATTTAAAAAAAAATCAATCTCGAAATTCGAAAGAGAAAAGAAAGAACCTATTTCTGCGTAAAATAAAGCTATATTCGAAAAATACACACATACCATTATCAGAAAAATGTTTGTAGATAGATATAAAGTAATTACACTGATCATGCTAAAATCATTTAATTTTAAGTTTTCTATATGTTTAATGCTTTCATCGCAAAGACTACTAAGAAAAAAAAGCGTCTTAAAAATGATACTCGTATCTACCTCGATTCTACGGGAATCCCTAGTTATATTTTTGTAACCTTATTTTGAATGGATGTCAATTATAATAGATTATTACGAATTAGTCTTTGCGGTAAAAGTAAAATTTAAAAAAAAAATAGCACCCAGGAGGAAGGTAAACAATATTTTTGTGTATATTTACAGCTCGCCAAGGAACTGGAATGTATATTATGTTTAATGCAATTGTTATTCGTATTTATAAGAGATAATTGTTAATGTAATAAAATAAAATAAAAAAACTCACAACTGACTAATGTCGGGATGTCATAGAAGGCCGCTACCTATCTAGGACCGATAACTATGAATATTTAAATTATTCGTAGTTATTATTGTTGAGATGTACGATGCTGGTATATACAAGCAAGTGTCAATGTTTTGACATTGTGATTATGTAGTAGACTCTACAAATTATCACGCTACCTAAATATCGAAAAATACCAAGTCGCCTGGTTTTTGATTGTTTTACCTCGCCTTACCTTTGCTACCTCGTACCTCTGCCGCTCGCGCTGGCATTAGATAAATGGTACCTTGACACGGTTTTTTTTTTTGTAAAGAATCAGGAACTACCTATATATACATACAAAATATCGAAATCTAAGTAGGTACTAGGTATATATTTGCCAAATTCAAAACTCTCTGATTGTTTCCAGGTAACCGCTAGTTTTATAACCAAATTACTGTACGCGAAAAATATAAAGATCAATTTGCTATTAAATATAGTTTGTGAAAAATTAGCTGTATTCTCATGAAAATTAAAAGCGACATTGATATCATCAAATCCGATTTATTACATAATATGTGCTAAAAATAATTTAGTCATATTGCAAACATTATTTGTAAATAATTGTATGATACAAGCTCCTGTTAAAAATTCGTTTATTTTTAATAGTTTGAATTTTTACAGGCAAGGGCGGTTCCACAAGTTTGTGGTGACGTTGTCTTTCATCGCTACTCGGAGCGGCTTGCTCAAGTGGACGGAAAACGTCAATAGGACTTCGGACTCTGCTGAACCGTAAGTACATATGCCTATATTTACCGAAATTAGCGTTAATGTTTATATATATGAATGTAAAGATAGATTACCAAAATATTTTATTATAGAGCTTTAAAAATGTATATAATATGGACAGAATTTTGGACTTCATAAACTTCATAAAGTACTTACATAAATATTTTGAAAACAAAAAGGTTTCGAACCGCAGTGGGAATTTTGAATCAAAAACATATTTTTGTGTGTCAAACTTGGTATTTGTTCCTAAGAAATAGAATAAATACTAGAAACAAACATATAACTTAACAGAAAGAAAGAAAGTGTACTACAACCAGTAATATTGTATATTTTCAATCCACAGACATTTCAGCGAGAAATACGCCCGCGCGTACGACTCGGAGTGGTACCGTCGTGCGGTGGAGCACCACGCGGTGGAGCCCGAGAGCTTTGTGTTCTCGGTGCCGTTCCGCGACGGCTCGGACTCGGACGCGCCGCCCGGCAAGCCCCCGCTAGTCCTCGCCACCCACGCGGTCTTCGTGGAGTCGAGGGGCCCCCGCGCACCCGCCGCGGTCGTCGGCTTGCACTTCCAACTCGATTCCCTCGCTAAACACTTCTTGAACGTGACCTCTACGGTAATTACAAATAAGGAGCTGGCAATCAAAACGTCGTAATTGCAGCATATATAATTTTTCAGGAGAGCCAAAAAACTGAAACACTATG
>DWNR01002466.1:0-13022 GCA_018250455.1 Polygonus leo
GGAGGCCAACTTGGCCTTGTCCTCCAGATGACGTCTAAACTGCACGTCATACGAGATGTCAACACCCAAGATACCGATGCTCTTACTGATGGTCAGTCCCGTGCTCTGAAACTGTGGCGCCATGACGAATGGAGTTTTTTTAGCGGTAAACGCGCAGACTTGTGTCTTATTATGTTACCCTAATACATCTCAAATCAGATTGGAAATAACTTAAAGTTAATCACATTTAAACTGCAAGACACGATGACTACCCACTTGATTAACATTAGGTGCGTGGGTTGAGTTGCAAATGTTGTATGATGACGGTAGACGTATTATCTAAAAATGTCCTAAGTTTGTCTTTAAAAGTTACGTTACGTTGGTTGTAGAAAAATTTTGGTTGAAAACTTCTTTTGACACCAAAAATGTAGAAAAAGAAAAATATGGGGCTTACTCTTACAAGAGCAACGAAATTCAATTTTAAAATGCAGACAGCCTGTCCATTCAATATTTTCACCAAAGTTTTTAGTCCACGGCTTAAATAAAAAGTCGTTAAAGCCGTTTTTGGGAACTCAAATGCGATGCGATGAAGATTCTACTTTTTTTGTCCACCAAGATTCTTCATAAAAATTGCAAAAGGATCATCTAAGGCTGGCGAGATATTGGCTGGTCCACCGTTGTTGCAAATGTCCACAGACGACGGTGACTACTTACCAGCAGGTAGCCCGTATACCTTACCTAGGTCTACATATTAAAAAAAAAACTACAGAAAGTAATACCTGTGTACGTTCATGTTTATTATCTGCCATAGAGGAAGAAAAGGAAAGGAAGGAAAAATATTTTTCGATTAAAAAATAAATTGAAAGAGGCATTTCAACACGTGCCGAGCTTAGCTAGTCGATTATACCAAAATTTCAGTACCTCCAATATGGTTTACGTAAATAAATCATAAATCATCTGTATTCTGAACATCAATTTCAGTTTTGAAAAGGATTTACCAAAATGTATTCTATTAATGTACCTATTCTATTAATCTTATAATAGTTACCAAGGTGTCATTGTACCGAATATTCATGAAATATTGAAAACGATTTAGCATTTAACATGAAAATGAAGTAATATATTATTTAAGGGAGCGCTGAACAATTTTTATGTCAGCATAAATCTTCAAACAAAGCATAGATATATTACTTGGCAAAACCATTAAATATTTCAATTTTCAAGAACATTCTTTTCTAACACTATAATAAATAAATAAAATTTAAATAAATAAAATTTCTAACACTATAATAAATTCTTTTCCTCTCAGCACATAGTGCTGAGAGGAAAAGTGCAAATATGCAAATATGAAAAATGCAAATAATGTGAATGTTATTAATAAAGCTGTTAATCTCACAAGGATTTTCTGTGGATTTTGGGGGAATATATATGCGAACGAAGTCCACATTTGGGCAACATATCCCTGACCACATGAATCCGGATTTAGAGAGATCAGACTTGTCTACCGTAGTGAGCAAGTTAGGGGAGATTTACATCGAGCAGTAAAAACTGCGAATTGTTACGATAAATCGTTAGACTTAATATTAAAAGACATAAAATACGTATTAGATTCAATATACTTAAGAAATGTTTCGTATATGAAGAAAAACTTGATTCATGTGAAAGATAAAATATCTATTTAAAAGTATTTGGATTGGGTACATCGGAAATGATCTCCATCGGATGCAAGGACCAACGTCTGTCTGAAAATTAACTAAATTACAAAATAAATCTACTGCACATCTGTGTAAAAATTAACTAAATTACAAGATAAATATCAAACTATCCAGTTATTTAATAGCATCACAAAAGGAGCGAGGCGACTCAAGCGAATAAAAGACTTACGAAGAGCTGAGAAAAATATGTATTAAGCAGTGAATGTAGAGAAAGTGCCATGTGATTGGAACATGCGAACAACGTGTCTTCCCCTTAATTGAAATTAAAGGAAAGATATTGAATTGATTCTACCTTTTTATGCTAGCGTATGATATGCGTTTTTTATGATATGAATTAAGATGTTTTTGTCTAGATTTTGGTAGATAAGCCAATTAGAAATGGAACGTATGTCAAATTAATAAAAAGCAATAAATGTGCAAATTAAATAACTTCAACGGGACTTTATAAACAAACAAAAAGAATAATACAAAAGGCAAATACTCCTATAAAACTATTGATTAAATTTCTATATCAAGCGTACATATTTACGTGTATTGTCTATTTCTCGTACCTGGAACCGAGGCAATGGCCGACCTACTTCGCATTCGCACGTTGAACATTTTAAAAGTAAAGCCCGTTAATTAACGGAGCTAGGTTGAGACGAAAATAGAACCACGAAGAGAGCATTCCGTGTAATTACATCAAGTAGACGATTCGGTATTTTTCATTTTTCAAACTGAGTTTCTTACAGCATCACTCTTAAGAGCGACGCGAAAGCATAATACATTGTGATGACATCTTCTAAAGTGTTTGATGTGTGTTTGTAACTTTTATGATCTGCTAAGAATTGCGAATCGGAACCGCGCATGAATATAACAGAAAGCATTGTAGCAATTTATAATGTATTTTATACACAACTAGCTGACCCGGCAAACGTTGTTCTGACATATAAAGTATGAATTTCGCAAAATCTCGTCTAAGTGAGCACCTACGTTCTAAAAAACACCTCCAAGCAACATTTTAAACTCCTAGTACTTGCAGTTTCGGAGATTTCTTCAAGAGTGAGTGACCTTGTTTTTATAGATTCTAGGAAAAACTCGAAAATACCTGTGTCTTGTTTGGGAACACACATATTTTCAACTTCAAACATCAACATGTTTTTTTTTTCTAAACCTACATATTCTGTAAAAAGGTAGACACCTTTTACATTGAGTTGTTCCGGTCTGATCCCCAAAAATGATACCCTAGTGGATCAGTTTTATTTTAATTTCATTTTTTATTCCGGTCTGATCCCCTCGTTTAGAATTTTACTATTTTGATGAGAACGGAAGGACAGCGAAGTTTTAGTAATAGCCCTTTTGAATTCAGTACCCTAAAAAGTAGGTATATAATAATTGCAATAGCATTGCCTTGCCTTTTTATATCAATCAATCCTTTATTTACCAAGTTATTGATTATATTTGAGTTGATCAGTTGATACGTAATTAAAACAAAGTTATATCTAAATCACGCGACATAACGTCCAACATTCGCATTAAAATGGCGTATGGAAAACTTTTGCATAATCACTTACAATTTTTTGCTTGAAAGTAAAAACACAATACATTATTAATCAGAATTTATATAGTTATGTTATTGTAATCCGCTAATTTATTAATTATAACTTTCCTACTTATTATTAATAAAAGTAGATTTTAATTATACTTCTACTTCTGATAACAGAATAATAATAGCAAGACTATTATATTAAAATGTTTGTTACTTATGAATAATAAATTAACATCACCCAAATTATATTTTAATATAAATATTTTTACTATTTCAGGTACGAGCAGCAATCTTCAAAAGACCCGAGCAACTTGACAATTATTAACAGGTAAGAATTTTAAAAACCATATAAATTGATAACTAACTCTTACTTGCTAGAAAAGATCTGCCGTTAAGTTTATGCATATACCGATATGCAGTAATATCGTAGCATTTAAAAAGTGGAGCTCACCAGTAGTCTAGTGGAGCACAGTGAGAGTACCCGAAGTATCTTTATCATTTGCAGACCAAATTATAAAGATGCAATTTTATAGAATAAATGCACTAAAGTTTTATTTTTTAAACTTTCACGTAAAACATACTTTTGATTCCAAACAATTACGCACTTGTTTCACGTAAAAAACAAAATTTAGTCAAATGATCCAATACGCTTAAAGAGTTAAGAACCACTGCAGTATGCGAATACTCTTTAGGTATTATTATCAAGTAACTTTTTCATACTGTAGTGAACTAAAGCATATTAATACAAAACAAATTAAAGAGCATTTAACATACATTTCAAACGGTCACCGTAATTGTTCGACGCTTAAGGTGTCAGGGCTCTTAGAATTACAGTGCTTCGCGTTGTCCATGAGTAATGAATAAATGAGTATACCACTGGTTAAGTGTATTTTGTAGTACCTTTTTATAAGAGTTATGTTTAAACGTGACTAAACATATCAAGTGATGAGGCAGACGGGAAATTTAATAGGATGCTTTTGTAGGGTAATCCAAGGATATTCTTTGTCGTAACTGCAGCGACCTGTACTCTAATACTCCGTTTTGCACCTCATAAAGTAGTTAGTTAGTTAGTTAGTTTCAGTACTATTCAATCTTTGTTACCTGAATCAAGGCTCAGTAGCTAATTATCGGGTATAAATTGCATTGACGAAGAGTTCTAAACAGATGGAGGTAAGAAAAGATATTACGTTGTATTAACCTTCGCCTCCTGAGTTTCTAAATACCTGAGTTCTTTTTTCCTCTACTTGTTTTCCCCATTATTGAGTGTAGGTTTCTTGTCGATGATACTTAATTCACATTATATATCTATTGTGTTTGTAATTTGCTACTCTTATGTGACCACCACAGCAAGATACGACTACTAAGCAAGATAAGACTAATTCGGATAAAAAATAAAAAAATACTACTGAAGAAGATACTATATTCTGTTATAAATAATCGTATAAACGTTGCTTGTTTGCCAGCGTTATTCGTTTTAATATGCAAGAGGCCTCTGATACGCGTATAGGATCCCGATCAGCCTAGTTGCGTTGTACTGAATAAATTATGAACTAGGTTATATGTGCATGAGAAGCCAGCTAGACGTATTACATGCTATCTTTTTGTTAGAACGGATATTTTGAGGTAGAGAGCCAAAAGAAGAAAAAGAAAAAAGAAAAAAAATAAAAAAGAATAAATAAATAAACATTTTAAAATTAAATTACTTTTTGCGTAGAAAAGCTCTCTACCTAAAAAATATCCGTTTAAACAAAAAGATAGTATGTAATACGTCTACCTAACTTCTCATGAACATATAGCCTAGTTCATAATTTATGTTACTGCCCGAAGCCTGTAGCAACTTTAAGCTTGGAATATTTCAAAGGTGAACCTGCATTTCCAGGCTTAAAATTAAGATCACATACGAGACCTTCTAGCTGACATGCAAAAGCATTTATTATTATACCAGGTTATTTGCAATTAATATTTATATGTTTGAAATTATTAATTAACTTAAATTCGCAAACATTTTTTATTTATTTTCAATTAATATTTATATATTTGAAATTATTAATTAACTAACGAAAACATTTTTTTAACGGGTACACAACTGGCCGATAAAACTTCAATCTACCTGAAGATACATAGTAATTGCCGGGTGGTAATCCGTTACATTCATACTCCTTACGTAAATCCCTTAAGTGAAAGATAAGTGATTTGCACTTTTTTGGCTTATCTAAACTATCGACTGAAAATGATAGATGAAATTTGAATCTTGACACACATCCCTTAACTACAAAATTTATAAAACTTTCATCGTAGAATAGCAGTAGTGGTAATTCAGTTATTTTACGTCGGTAGCTCAGCGCATTTGCTAGTTACAAGACAGATGGTAGAACTCATGTAGTTTGACCGGGAAGGTACCACTGCATCCTTATCCTCCGTAAAGCAATTCTTGTGTTTCGGTTTGGAGAGGCGTTTTATCTGCGGTCAACCTCAAATAGAAAAAATAGAGGTCGATGCTGGAATTTGAACCCGGATCCCCCGCGTGAAAGGCCAGATTCGCAACCTATCAGCGCTGTTCCGTACTTAATTGTGGTGGATGGCAGTAGTAATTTTGCTAACTAACGTACGTTATCTACATATATAGCCTGTACCACCTATAGTATGCTATATAAATATTAAAGGCGCTTCGCCTAATTAATATTCAGATCCACACGGAAAGTAGGCAAGACATCCCTCAATATGTTTATTACTCGGTTGGAATAACAAAATCTTAATAAGCGTAAAGGTATAATATGCATAAGCATAAAGCCATGTACATTTAGTTAAATAATACTGGCCAAGTGCGAGTCAGACTCGCGCACGAAGGATTCCGTACCATTATCTATAAAAACAGCTAATCTCACGTTCGTTGCATGGGAGCCCCACTGAGATATTTATTTGATTCTGTGCTTAGCATTTGTTATTATACCGTTATTATATCTGTGAAATTTTCAACTGTGTAGCTATCACGGTTGAAAAGATATAGTCCGGTGACAGATAGACAGACAGACCGACGGACAGCGGAGTCTAAGTAATAGGATCCCGTTTTTACCCTTTGGATATGGAATCCTAAAAATAAAAGTAACAGGTTTATAGTCAACGCATAACCTAAACAAAAATAACCATAAGCTGAACTTAACTGAAAAGAATTTATACGACTATCATTTATTTTGACGCTAAAAGCTAATATTCAAGGACTTGCCTGAAGTCTTCATAATGTTTGTAAAGATTTACGAAGTCTGCCAAAACGCACCTGTCACTGTAAAGTTGGCAGATCTATGATCTTAATCCTTGCAATTGACTCTATTTATCTCTTGCCAAGTGGTAGAACTCATGTAGTTCGAGATGGGAGGTACCACCGTCACCCTCATAATCCTTTGTGAAGCAATTATTGCGTTTCGGTTTAGAGGCGTGGTTGCCGGCTATACTTATACACGAAGCGAACATCTTAGTCCTCAGAGATAGCAACGCATCTGTGATCAAATTTAAGTATGACTTAGTTGTGTTTGGGGATGATTACTGATGTCCATGGGCGGCAGCGATCACTTACCACCAGGTGGACTGCATGCTCGTTTGCTACCATTATATGATTTAAAAAAATATTGGACATACCCTAGTCATATGCTAGTGAATGATGATAATCACGAGTACGAATTTATGCCACCGATCTACATTTCATGTCTTTATAAATACATCTAAAATCATCCGATGTAATTTACATATAAATAATTTTATTTCTCATAATCAAATTGAAGGAATATTTTAATATCTTTATGAAGTCGTATAATCTTTACAGAAGTATTTAGGCTGTTAACGCACGTGCATACAGATACTATCAAGTTATTTATTAGGATTCAAATAACTCGCCCGATTCGCCTCGATTCGCCGCCCACTCACTTGTAACTGGTTAAGTTTAACAAAAATATGCTCTTTATGCGATATATCTAAGGCTTAAGTCTTATTAATCCAAAACCCAAAATAAGATTATAATTAAGTAGAACATAAGGTCAACCACATATGCGTTGAAAGCCCTATGGACTAAAGTAAAAGAAATAAGTGCCCATTGTTTTAAAGAACGGGAGAAAATATAAGGTATTCTAAGCTGGATTTATAGCCGTACTTGGCTAATCTGGACACTGAGGGCTTAACTTGTATATTTCTGAGTAAAAAAATATACCCTGCAATATGAACTGATGAGTGCAGTGCAGTGTATATGATGATAATGAGCTAAAGTGACATAACAAAACGGCTTTATAATAATTGCCTTGTTATGGTATATTTTGGTAGACAAAAATATTGATACTTGGACACAGAACACAAATTAATCTGCCAGTTGATCACAAGCCTAAAGTCTAAAGCCGTAACTGTATGTAGGCAAACTCCCACAACCTAATCCCGTATTTATAGCTAAATCGTAAACTATATACTTTAACCCATTTACCTACTGATATATTAACACACTACGCAAATTACGTACCACACCTATAATTGATATTTGCTTGAACTAAACCTGTTTATTTGAGAATGTAAATTTGTAATGTAAATATGTAACAAACATATACACACAAATATATTGTACCTGTGTTTGTACGTCTTTACGTTTATCTTTTAAAAAATAATTTTGGCTAATCTTTATTTCTATCTTTGAAGTTTTCGGAAAACACTTTACTTTAAAATTTAAAATCTGAACGTCATAATCTATCTATCTATCTATACATATAATAAAGCTAAAGAGGGTCGAAAGTCTGTACATAGAAGATATTTCAAAAATAGATTACTTACTTAGAATCGATAACAGAACACGTTTTAACAGTTTTTACATTTTTTTTCTGTTTGTCTGTTTATTTGACCACGCATCACGTAAAAATGGCTTAACGGATTTTGATGCAAATTAGACTAATCTGTCGAGAAGACCAGGTCTTAGGTCATAAAAATTCAACCCCTAAAAGGAGGGGTAGCGGGCGGAGCCGCGGGCACGGCTTGATATATAAAAAATTATACAAAATGATATTGAGTACTAGTCTTCAATGAAGGCGGATGGACCCAAACTGAGGCAAAAGCCGAGGTCTGAGCCCATCCCTTCCCCTTCTAGCCCAGATCTTCTTTTCTGACTGAGCCCTTAGTTGACTTGCCATAAAACCCGTTGTTTTATTTTTGATGTTGATACATCAAAAATAAAACAATATACACTTATTGGAAAAACAACTATTCTAGTGCACGATCATATCCAAGTGTTTACTCACATGCTCTGTTAAATAAATACCTAGGCATATAAATAACATGCTCAGTTCTCTTCGCAGCATTCTGGCTCAAATATTTGAAACTCCGCAAGTTCGTACGTCATACTTTAGTCGTTGGCTTTTGAATAACATACCTTTGAACTTAAACGCTCGGGGATCAAAAGTGGAACTATTTTTTTATCGTATAAAGGTAGTAAACGACCATGCAGTCCACCTGATGGTAAGTGGTCACTGCCGCCCATGGACATCAGTCCCCAACTACAATTAAATCATACCTAAGATTGATCACGGAAGAGTTGCTAACCCTAAGGACTAAGATGTTCGCCTGAAGTATAAGTGTAGCCTCTCCAAACTGAAACACAATAATTGCTTCACTCCGTGATTGTGAGGGTGGCGATGGTACCTCCCCGGTCGAATTTAACCATTTCTACCACCTTGTCTACTACTCGTTATTCCGTTCCATCATACAGTCGTTTCAGAATTGTAATGGCACTACATATGTCCGTCCTTTCATTTTGGATAACCCTTCTGCATTTATGCCAATACTCATATGGAAAATGTATATTTTAACTGGAGTAAATGTAATGACTTGATGACTGGGCATGCTACATACTGTAATTAATTTACACATTTTCTCCCTAAGGACCAAGACGTTCGCTTCATGGATACGTACCTTACCTAGCAGGTAAACTTGTTTCTCCAAACCAAAACACAATAATTGCTACATGAAGGGTTATGAGGGTGGTGGTAGTGTAGTCAGACTACACAAGTTCTCCATCTGGCAAAGATCTGGACCCAGAACAAAAATCATTCAGATTTCAGTTACAAAACGTTAAGATTTCAGTCTGGAAATCGATCCTGGGACTTTTCATATCATACAGATCCCATCAGGGTCGGTTGTCTACACCTACGTTTAATCTAAAGTCAATAAATACGTCTTTTTCTAGGTGTTCAATCAACCATTGTTTTTGTATTATTGCGTTTTTGGCACATATATCAATCATCATGATGGATTTCCACTAGCCCATTACATCTACAATCAATTGGTGTTTACGTTCAACTGAAAGGTCTTAGATGATCTAGATTTCAGGATCTTACCAAATGTAATGTCCATCAAACATAAATAGGTATGTGCTACAATCAATCAATCAACAAATCAATACAATCAGAGCAATCAGAGTACATCTATTGATGTTTTAAATGTGACTTAAGTAATTAATGTAAAAAATCTGTGCACTGAATTAAATCGAAGAGAACTAATTGGTAAAAGATACGTATTTATTTCACAAACCGTAATTTGCAATAACCATCATCATCATTTCATCATTAATTCTGATAAGGCACATGACAACGGAGACAACTCTCCGTTGCGTACGTCTACGTAATATGTAGGTATACTGCTGTGTAATGCTAAAATATATTAAAATTTCGTGTCGCGGTGTTTTTATACAACTCCACCGAAATGTCTTGACTTGCTTGTTTTTTGGAATATTTGGATCTGTGAGTAGGTCGTATCCCTAGATAATAAAGGTGGTCATATCCAAGTTTTTTTTAATTTAGTTAAGCCATTTTTTTAATTTTATTATGATTGATATGATTACGCCTTCTTACCCCCAAACTTAACTATTTTTAAATGCGAATCTATACTTTATATGGCATTACAACGTTTGCCAGATCAGCTAATTATTTATAGAAAGAAGCCTTCAATTTTTATGTCATCAACTAATCAAGATAACTATTTCGTGATGTCGTTATTTTAATACCACCGCAATTTCTTAAAGAAGCATTACTAATACCGTGCCAATTAAAGCCCTTTACAGGCAAGGTTGGCAATCAAATATCATTTCAACATCAGCATTTTAGTTGTTAAGCCGTCTCAATCGATCACGCTGAAATTGAAATTGATTCCGTTCGGTTGAAATATTTATAGTACGTTGGGCTTTTTTAATAATTAGATAGAAACAGCTAAGTTATTGTTTCGGTATAATGTAATTGCATCTTAAATTTCTGTACATTACTGTTTTTTCGTTTACTTATTATATAATTTTATCTATATATGTAAAAGCTAAAGGTCCCTCATTCATCACGAAATCTCAGAAACTACAAGTGTTAGGAGTTACAAATTTTGCATAGCGATTCTAGCGATAGCGATAGGACGTAGGTGCTAACTTAGGCGGAATTTTGCGAAATTCGAGCCCTAAGGGTGTGTTTTTAGAGGTAGATAATTTGTATGAAACTATCAAGTCCATAAACATTAACAAAAAATAATTTTAATGCATATCTTTATAACCACGCGGACGAAGTCACGGGCAATAGCTGGTTATAGAATAAAACCGTATATTTCAGTGTAATATAAATACGTAATGGTTTTTTTAATCTATGCTTGATATAACTAACTGATAAAGTGCTAAAATTAATTCTTATAATGTAAATGGCGGAGGAGGCAACTCTACCCACTGCTGATTTCCCCATTGATTCCGTTATGTTGAGATATCTTTAAGTCAAACGGCTTTTTTAATACTTATTAAAAGAGCCTTTTGACTACAAAGGTACAAATAGGTAACATAGTTTATCGATGTAAAAGTTATATCTTAGCATTGTCTACCTTAAGTATTTTGTTTACTACTTACTTTTTTATAATTTAAAAGTAGGATGCCAGATTGTAGTGTATTGGATTTGTATACATTTTATATACGTCACGATTCTACGATGCGTTGATAATGCGTTGGACACGTATGCATTCCAAACACCTGGAAAAAAGTAACTTTACTAACTCCGGGTCTGGGTGTTTATGCTTTAGTCTTGTGTTTGTCCATGGCACCCACGACACAGGAAATAATAGAATGAGGCAATGAGTGTAAAAAGTGTTCACCTATAGAGTTTCTTATCGATTCTTCTCCATAGCGAACTTTCCGAAGCGGAAATACTTTTTCTGACATTTAAAATATAATAAATAAAAAGAAAAAAATAAATAAAAAGAGTTCGAAAGGAACCAACTTTGAATAAATGAATTTTGATTTTGATCGTGTTAATATTATTTACGTTATTATTTGGATTCGAAAAAATAGATCCATTATGAACTTGCAATAAATTTCCTGCAATGAAACAAGATCTCCGGTCCAAACAAGCCATTCATTACATTAGCTGTATTCTTACGTACGTTCATCTGAATGCATTAACCGTGTTTAGAAAGAAGATGCTGCTTCCTTGTCAGAAGTCATGTCAAAACGTTGATGGAAATACTGTTTTGTATTATTGAAAAGCAGAATTTGGAAATAGAATACGGATGAAAGGTTACCAAAACAGATAATACAATGCGAATGTGGACGGATGTAGATACAGAGGGAGGCCCAGACTGACATTTCATGATCAAATTGATCGTGTGCTGTCTGAAGGAGGTGTTAAGAGTCTCCGAAATCGGAAGTATGAGGAGAGTTATGAAAGTGGAAGAAGCTAGGCAAGTTTGCCAGAACCGTGCCGTTTGGCAGTCGATACTCTCTGCCTACCCCTTAGGGATTCGGCGTGAAGATATGTGTGTGTATGTGTGGAAATAGATCCATTATGAACTTGCAATAAATTTCCTGGAATGAAACAAGATCTCTGGTCCAAACCAGTCATTCATTGCATTAGCAGTATTTAATACGAGCATCTGAATGCATTAACCAAGTTTAGAAACAAGATGCCACTTCCTTGTCAAAAGTCATGTCAAAACGTTAATGGACATACTGTTTTGGTTTTGCGCAAATTATTATCATTACAACCCATTACTGTCTCACTATTGGGTATGGGTCTGTTTGAAGAATCTAGATTATTGTTTGAGGATTCAGATTATTGTTCACCAAGCTAGCTAAGTGTAAGCTGATAGACTTCATACAGTCAAGTGCAATGTAATATTTGCTTAACAAATAAACTAGAAAAGTTGATAAAGAATATCCGTGTTTTCAACAAGTTGGAGATTGATCAAGATCGTTAAAAGGAAAATATTCCTTATCACATTTCCACTTGACACTGACCTTTATCTTAAATTCTTCTACTTAGCCTTTTCGCCTACACTTTCTTCGAAGAACTTTACAATTATAGGTCTGTCTTGTTTACAACACCACTCAAACTATTTTACTATCCAGTGTTTACCACAAATTGTAAATATTTTTTTTTATTGTATAAAAGTACCAACCAAGCATGCACGCCACCTGATGGTAAGTGGCCACTGCCGCCCATGGACATCAATAATCATCCGCAAGTACGATTGAGTCATGCGTAAGTTTGATCACAGATGCGTTGCTACCCCTGAAGACTAAGGTGTTCGCCTCATATAATAAGTATAGCCCAAACGCCTCTCCAAACCGAAATCCAAGAATTACTCAAGATCATGAGGGTGATAAATAGCTGCTACTAATCTATACATATAATAAAACAGTACAATTCGTGTATCTGTACATTGGATATATTTACGAAAAACTATTTGGGGGCGATGTTAAAATAGTATTAGAACACTTTTCAATGTTTTTTAATTTTTTTGTCTGTCTGTTTGTCTGTTTG
>DWNR01002467.1:0-13019 GCA_018250455.1 Polygonus leo
GAAAAGAACAATATCTTGCTTTAATCTTTTAAAATAATGCGTATAATAATAATGAAATATTGCTATGAAAAGTTTCTTTTCTTATATTTTAACCTAGCAATAAGACAGACGGGCCACCTGATGGTAGGTAAGTGTTCACCGTCGCCCACGGACATGTGCAACACCAGATGAATCGCCAATATACCGCCGGCCTCGAAGGAGAGTTCTTTTCGCACCTTTTTTGAAGAACCCCATGTCATAGCGCTCTGGGAATACTTTCATCATTTTAATTTAATCTCTGTTTTCACACTCACCTTCACTAAATAGGTTGTTTATTTCAATCACCGTTGACAACAAATATACACACTCCGTCTCTATGACCGACCAGAGACAAACGCATCCAGTGGTCTCTATGGTCTGACAATTAAACATGGCCACCCTACCGAAGATTGAGCCATTTCAACGCCGCCCGCGGTCCGATGCTATCTACATCGACCATCTTGCTCTTATTGTTGTACTGCCTCTTATTTTGATACAACCGCTCATTATGAATTAGAAGCGCTTTACCCGTTAAACGGCACTTAAGAGGGAATGCGGGATAGCTCGAAATATGAATTCCGATGGCTCGTTCTTTTTTAATCTGTGGATTAAATGTTACCAGCCTTAATGTCTTCCTGTCACTGATAATAAGTATGTATATAGCTGGAGAGTAGAATTTATTATTTGTGCTAATTGTTTAGATCTTATTTGTGTAGAAATGTTGATGAATCTTAAAAATGTAAAATATCCACTAAGATAAGTGTGACATATCTAAGTATCTCCTCGCGTACAAAATATTTTGCCTTATTTTAATTAAATATATGAATATTTTACAAGGCATCTTAATCTTAAGTGTACTTCAAAATAGAGCATTTAAGAACATTTTATTTTATCTTTAGCAGAGAAAAACACTAAGAAAAGGAATGTAGATATTAAGTAGGTACTACTTATAATTTCTACAGGTACCTTTAATATTGAAAGAACTATAAATAGCTGTATTAAAAAATAGTAGGTATCTACTACAAAAGATCTCTGTCAAAAACAGTATCAGAAACGTGTCCTTTTTGACGCTACAAATACATTCAAATATTAATCCAATCACTGGTTTCAAGTCTGAAATCTTGCCGATCCTTTCGTTTCTAACTACAAACTGAACCTTATTGTTTTGTATTAAGGTGGTTCGTCTCTCAAATATTTTGGTTTAGAGATGAGAGAAGCCGAATCGAAGGCGTACGAAATCGGGCTTAGTGTCAACACTTCACGGATGATGGGCTCAAATGAGGATTGAGTAGCACAATGGCCAGCGCTTTGTCGCTCAGTTCGGGGTTACACGCTCTGTTCCGTCTTGGGTTGTGTTTGCTTGAGAATGAACTCAATTGTAGCACGTGGTCGCAAATGTTAGCTGGCTTTACAAAACGATATAATTTGAATGCAATTTACACATACGTATAGGCAGGATGCCAATATGCGCGTATGTTAATTTTTTTGCCTATTGGTAAAACTGAAGTGTACTGTTTAGCTCAATGCAGCTGTTAGTAATCCTGGTATTATTTTAAAACAAAATTATTAACATTGCTATAATTCTTAGGATATATTACAGGTATATTAGTTCGTAAGAGCTGCATTTTTACAAGAAAAAGTAGTCTTAACTTAGCCCTGTTAAAAAATCTTGGTTGACTGTAGTTATCTTCTGCTTGTATAGGTAATAGGTTAAAACTTGTGAAAAGAGTTAAGTTATACCTAACATCTAAATTATTTGTAGGTGCCTATGTAAAACCTAATAAAACACCGAAAACACCTTTTATAAACATGAAAACTTATGTAGGCATCTATCAAAATCGACGAATACTTACCAATGGTCTCTATTTTAAGTTGTAGTAAGGTATAAGTTGTTGAAACCGGCCGTAACTCGTATGTACAAGTTCTTATTAACGTTTTTAGAACTGTACATTCGTGAAAACGTTACAATTTACACCTATGCGACCGCGATCGTGAGTCAAATATTCACACGTTCAGGACCAAATGCTAAAATATATGACATAATATGTCGTTCATATCACTGTGTAATAACATTAGCCTACAGAATATCATGACATGTTTTATATAAGATCTAAATATAGATAATACCAACTTATAATATCATAACTATTTGGTACATTAAATGAAAAAGAAATTCGCGCCAAAAACGTTTTTTTTTATTTGTAGTCGTTGTATTACAATCACCTTTTATATTTATTTTTTTAACACATAAAAAAACTTTTTCAAAAATACATAGATAGCTAAATATTATGTAACATAGTTTACATAACTTGCTAAACTATTTTGTTTTTAAATTCCAATTTATTCAAACGCTGAAAACTCTTATTGGAGCTAGTTTAATAAAGTTCATCTAAAGCTCCATTTCAGTTAACCCTGTCCAGCATCGCAAATCCAAAGGACCACACCACCGTACCCTTAAGGGTGGTTTTGAGCAACAAAGCACTAATTGCCTAGCGCGGATCGCGGTGAAATTAATCAGTCGTAGTGCGCGGGAGTGTACCTGCCTAATATAAACGTTGTAGCGGTAAGCTTTGATGTAGCCGCGCTCTCCAATTAGCGCCCGCCGCCGCCTTTGGCGTCCGCCGCCCGCTTTGAGCCGCCGCGGCTAGCCGACTCGCTCGCACACGCCCTCTCGCTCCCACGCCCAGCCTCCATTCGATTGACGAAAAATAAACACTCGTATCGCTCTAATAGTGATAGGAGTTAGTAGTAGAGTAGTGATTGACTTTTGTAATAAATATTTACGGTTTTATAGTATGAAAATTCTCGTTTACTTTGATAGAGAAATATTGATTTAAGTAGGTACTTAAAAGATATTTAATGTATTTGTTATTTAAATCACGCTATTACTCTTATACGTGGGTTACATAACGTGATAATAAAATGTAGAGTTGGAAAAAAAAACAATAAATTTTGTATCATTTGTTAAAAAAAGATTTAGGTACCTATTTGTAAATAATATAATAATAATCACAAAAATATGACTCAATACCTAAATAAAATTAGAATACTTATTAAACTAAATAATATTTAAGGGACATCAATTCTGCATAGACTATGCAATGGTAATTTAAATGCCTTTGTGTAGATATTTTACATACATTTTATTTGAGTTAATTCAAAAGTACTGTTACCTAAACAGTACTTTTGAACCTACACAGTAAATTACAAACTAGAATTTTATTAAAACTAAAAATCGGTAGATAATTTTTCTACGTCACTAATTAGCGCAAAATTAATAAAACTTACCATTCAAGTACAAAACATTAAAGATATAAAGTACAGGTGAGACTTTAAAGCTCTGTCCATAAATATTTTATTTAAAATGTATGTCGCTACAACAAGATTTCCTTAAACCCTAATTTAAAC
Source organism: Polygonus leo (assembly GCA_018250455.1). Classification (NCBI taxonomy): domain Eukaryota; kingdom Metazoa; phylum Arthropoda; class Insecta; order Lepidoptera; family Hesperiidae; genus Polygonus; species Polygonus leo. The sequence continues at coordinate 3,427 of DWNR01002467.1, forward strand.
CTCAAATCCAATTTATTCTGTCTGTATTAACAGGGTTGGCGATATCCCGTAAAAGTTAATTTAAAGCTAATACATGTTTATTTATTATAATGACATTTACATGTTTATTTATTACAATTACAATTCTATAAGACATTTTCAGTAGAAATAGAGTAAGAATAAAAAGACATACAGAGAATTTAATGTAAGACAATCATTTGTAGGTAGGTACTTCCGAAGTTAAAGTAGTTTATGGTTACATGTTATCTAAGGCACTAAAAGGGAATAAAAATATTAATGTACTCATAGTTTAATCATAATCCGCAATATTTCATTTTTACCTTAATTTCGTCAAGTCAAACTCTACCTACTTGGCAAAGTTCAATTTTATTACCACAAAACATTCAAGAGTCATAATATCTGCAAGATGGAGTGCTAATAAAATCTATACTAATATTATAAATGTGAATGTAAATTTGTTTGTTGCAGTTTCACGCCAAAGCTATTGAACCAATTGTAATGCAATTTGGTACACTAATAGAGTGAACCTTAGAATAGAACATAGGATTGTTTAAATCGCTAAAAATAAGCTTAAAGGGGTTGAAATAAGGGATGAAAATTTTGTCATTGTCAAAGGTAAAAACGTGAAACTTTATATTTAGGCATTGGATAGGAAGAAAATAAATATGTATATTAGAGGGTTTGACATTTCGACTCCGACGATGGAAAAAATATGATTACCCGTAGCAAAGTCTTCTGGCATTCACTTCGAAGGGCAATAGTATGATAAAGATCGCGGGCGAAGCCGCGGGTAAAATCTAGTAATTTATATTCAAGTACACATTAAAGTTAAATCTCAACGTCTCCAAATGTCAAAAAATTAGAAGAACGCCAGCCCTGAATGATTGTGAAGTCTTTTTCGTTCAATTTCATGAATGAGTCGGGCCTGACGTGTTTCTTGTTTGTTACAAATCATAACTCCTATGAGAATTAGTTCCGATGTTCTAATAATGTTACTCAACTGGATCTTAGAAAGAAGGAAGACTTCTGTGTATTCAAAACAGGTGCACTTATATCAGAATATGAATTATTTTATGAATTACTAGCTGCTCTGGATAGGGACAGCCTAATCACCTAGTATCTACTTAGTATGAATTATACCTACCTACTTTAGAACCTATTTTCATACTTATCAAATGTAGGGTTTCCTGCACAAAAATATACAAAATCGATCGTGCCCAGAAGAAAGCGACTACTAATGGCGTAAAACGTTATTTTTATATATTAAATATACCTACATATAAAAATAATATTAAAATGTAGTTACCGTAACTTTATCATATTGATAACTTTTAATGAAGTTTTCACGCCGTCGGTAAACGTCCACGGCGAAATTTCGCGCCGACTAACCAAATTCCACAGTTATGATAGAATTACTAAAGTATAAAATAAAAATAAAAATGTTTCATAGCTTTCATATTCGTTCGTAAATGCATTAATTTGAATAAGTTGCTAATTGCTCGCTCGCTATAATCTTCGCTCAATTTCATGCATTATAATTATTATAACCTATAATTAGGTTTTGTATCATAACGCTAATAAGACATCAACGCGTTTTAAACATTTCGTAATGAAAAATCAATTACAGTACATAATTTAGTTCCAAACAGGCAAAAAACTGATAAAATTTGTAAAAATCGACACTAATAAGGCAGAGACAAATTTCCGAATATTAAAACTCGAACATTGTTATTATCCTCGCGCCTCAATGGCGGCCCACCCCGTCCACACGATAAATCTTTACGACGATATCACCTTTATTTTGCATAAATAAAACTAAATTATAACAGCCCTTTGCATCGCCCGGTAGCCGCCCGATAATATTGTAACCAATAACAAAAATAAATTAAAGAAAAAACTTGTAAATGGTAAGAGAAAAAAGAGTTTCAAAGAAGTGCCGCGGTCACGTACTGGCCGGTTATGACGAACAGCGGGAGTTGAGTCGCTTAGCGAGGGAAATTAAAAATTATACTAGATGATTTGAAAAAGGAATCGAATACGATTCTCGGATTCCGATTGAAAGAAAACTCGAACGAATTTGCTAATTAAGATTTGAGCTTTGTGACTTTTTTAAAGTTTGTGTACCTATTGCTTTTTACTGACCGCAAAATAATAAAATGTATCTGCATTTAGATTAAACGGTTTAGAGCAAAGAGTTAAATAATTTAAATCTTTTACTCTTTTTTCGGTACCCTTTATATTTTATATTTTACAAATATTGTACAATAACATCTGTCTCTTCCGAAACTTATCATTTTATTTTATTTACGTTTAGTATTTCATACACAAGCAAAACCTACTGAATTTAACCACCACTGACTTAAGTATAGTTTAGTCGTGCCGTTAACAATAAAAAATATTTGAGATTAATAACGCCATTCAATCAACCATTTTTCGCTGAAAAGCGATTTAAATCTTTTAATAGCAAGAATAATTGGCTGATGTGATGTGACTTTACCTTCATCGATCACAGAAATATCTAGTTAAAAATGGAAATTCATTCCATTTCCTAAGTTTTGTCATACAACCAAAATTTTCTTTTTTCATAAATATGCTTCAAAGTACATTGAATGAATATAGTCCATCTCATTGAGAGAGAAATGCCGTAATGTTCCAAGCACGAGCTACATGTACACAGTACTCTGGCTGTCAGCTATAAACGACTTACGGCACAAACTATTACGCGTTTTCCATTACCATCGACATTTTTCTATTTTTCTTTTTGTCTATATACCTACACGGATAAACAGATCGAAAAAACCTTCATCGTCATATTTAAAATGTGTCGGATTTAACTTTAACTTAAGCTATCAAATTTGCATTATCTACTATTCTTATCACCAATGTGTTTTTTAGTCTGTATGTCATTAAAAAATCTTCAGTATTTCAGAAAAAAGGCTGAAAGGCTAGTTAAAATAAATATTTATCATGGCTACACATAAACAAAGTAAAATAATAGAATAGGCCTAAAAATTGCAATTAAATTGTTAATATCTTCACAAATTATAAAAATATTATTGAGTATCAAAAAGTATCAAAAGTTATGAAAGTGGAAGAAGCTAGGCAAGTGTGTTAGAACCGTGCCATTTGGCACTCGATACTCTCTGCCTACCCCGTTAGGGATTTGGCGTGAAGATATGTATGTATGTATGAGTATCAAAATCTCTAAAACGTTGATATTCTCTTACGATAATTCTTAAGCGAAACCGCATTTAAATTGCTGCACTCTACTCGTTAATGCAATAAAACTAATTGCAATAAATACTATGCAATAAAACAAATTGTATATGGTTGTCTGTGCATGGGCTATTTGATGTGCAATTTTAATGTAGAGCGCCAATATGGAGTAATTATAATATTACACAGTTGATAATACTGTAATAATATGTACTGTAATGGAATAGGTATATTATTACATACTCATTAGGCGTTAAGGAAGTCAGTTTAAACATCTTTTACAACTAGTTTTACTCGTGTCGACGTGTGTGATCTTAGTACACGCTTTTACGCTTGCCAAATCGTATGTAGAAAATATTATGTGATATGAGATAATTCATAGAGATGTGAAGATAAACTTAATTATTTAATTAAAGTTTCGCCCTAGACATATCTTACCTAAATCTTGCAATATATGTTTTGTATGCAAAATTCTACTTTCCAATTATTATTATATCTAAAGTGGATGTTTAAAGCGAGCAGAGAATCCATGTATAATGTCATAATGTTGAGCAGACCTCCTGTGTTAAGAGGGTTAACAAATCACACAATGTAACCCCGAGGATGAATCAGACGAACAAAAGAACGAAAATGTTAATTCGATTCTTCTCATTCATTCACTTCCGAAATTCCGACCCAACATTGGACAAGCGCGTTGCCTTTGAGACGCCGCGGCTATTAAAGTGCGATTAAGGCTCCGAGACGTTGAGGCTCCCACTTTCGATTTTACAACTGTCTAAAATCGAACTCCCTACGAATAGATCCACGGAACATATTCTGTCCTTTTCTCACATAACAGAAAGAAACGAGATGGAAGCATACGTAAATTTAGATGGTCGTGATGTTTGCGTGATGTTGGCTCGCGGAGTAAGATCGATCTTACGCTACTTTGTGGCTAATTAACATCTGTTTTGGTGTTTTCGAAGATATTTAGACATGATATCGCTTGTGTTACTGGCTTTATAGTAATTTGCAAATACGTTAAGTCATTAGGTAGATATGCAAAAGGTAGCAAACAAGCCTACAGTTCACATAATGATAATAACTTAAAATTATAGTCATATTTACTATCAAGCGATACTGGCAAGTTATTTTTTATAAATTTTACACTGAAAATATAGCGTAGACTTAGTATTAGACTTTCTTAAAGTAGACTAAAATAGCACTAGTTAATAAAAATGGCCTGCAGACACAACACTTTCAACGGGACTATTTTAAAAGCGACCAACTTTATTTAAAACGCGCCTTAATCATCAGCAAGCCTGTACCGTAAAACAATTTTGAAAGTCACCACAGAAGACCTTTTTACTGTATTTTATCATATACGTATACCAGATGGTAGAACTCATGTAGTTCGACCGAGGAGCAATTCTTGCGTTTCGGTTTGGAGAGGCATTACTGCCGGCCGAACGGAGAGAAAATCTTAGTCCTCAGGGCTAGCAACGCAACCTCAGGCACCTCAGCAAAAAAATCGTACTTGGGAATGATTACTAATGTCTAGTGACCACTTATCATCAGGTAGACTGCATGCTCGTTTGCTATATTCACTCGATACAAAAAAAATCCAACGGGATTATTAAAAAGCGACCAACTTTATATAAAACGCACCTTAATCATCAGCAGGCCTGTACCGTAAAACCACTTTTCAAAGTCACCACAGAGGACCTTTGTACAGTATTTTAGCGAATTAAAAAGCTCTTGATCCGCGTCACGAATCGGATTCGGCAGTCTTAATGGAATTAACCGACTTATAAAAGATCGGTTCGCGGTCTTCAAAGGGCGGACTCATTACCATTCATTTAGTACTAATGTTGTAATATTTCTACAGGAAAACAGCTGCGCTTGTTTTACGCGATACGACGATTTTTTATGTTATATTTGCGATCATGGTTATGTGATAGTCATAATCATCATCATCATCATCATACCATATTTATTTTATTGGGAAATTCTTTTGGAAAACTAGTGGGATAAATTAGTTTCCTCGCAAGATTTTTCTTGACCTTAAATACAGTAATAAAATTATTTTTCTGTGATGGTTTACATTTTCAGAAATATTTTATGTAGTTAGTTAACACACATTTCAATACATGAAAAACACAATGTATTAAATTAATGAATGTTATCAATATTTATCTGTGCTGCATTTACATTTTAGACCATAATAGGGCTAAAAGAAATTGAAACTTAAATTAAGGTCTCCAATAAGGTCAGTCAATTCATTATATACCTATGGTATCTACAGTTTACCTACGGGAAATTAGAATGCTGCCTACTACTACTTTATTACTTCCTTGAAAAATAAAGTAACATAGAAAATAAGTTTTGCTGTCACAATGTAGTCTACATCCTATAAGATTTCGAAAGTAGCAACTCATAAATTTAAGGATAATCCAATATATTTTACCGTTTTTATTGATCTAGATTTCAAGTGTTACTAAATCAGATTTCCCAATTCAAGTAGGATTAAATTGATAGAGACCGCATTAAAGTTATATATTTATTGTTTTTACTAAGGCACCTGTTTCAGAACTGTGATATAAATGTAACTTTACGGTGGCGAAAACTTTTTGTTCAACCTTTCTGAGGGATATACCCACCTTATATTCTTTTACCAATTCCACAGTCCTTTCCACTGCGTAGCAGATTTAATCTATTTGTGTTTAGGTACGAATTTTGTTGTTGTTACCTAGATATCCTGTAACTATTTATTCCGTCTTAATCCGTATTTATATAGAGTATATTAATGGCAGGTGGCAGTATGGTATAGGACTAGGTATAAAAATTAGGTTGACTGCACTCTTCTTTGCTCATTTTATACAAAAAAATTAATAGAAATCTGATCTGTTTAAAGGCATCTGATCTGTTTAAAGATTTAAAAAGCATATTAATGTTTTTGGCATAAAAATCGTATCGCTATGTATAGCTTATCGCTTACCTTCAAGCATTAGAACAACTTATCACGTGTATAGCTAATTAGCATAAGGTAATAATATCATGCGAATGTGAAAGAAATACATATATTTAGTTAATCAAAGAGACCGATTACATATTAATATTTTGATCTCATATTTAGTTTCGAAATTGAATTTGTTTAGCAACCCATATTTTAACTATACGTTGGTTTAGGTACCACATACCCTCTTAATAACTAAAGTTATCTAAATAAAAGTTATTATTTAATACACACAAATGTGCATAAATACACATATAATAAAAAATACAACTAGGTACTTATATATTGCAAGGTTGTTATGTAACTAGTAAGTATTCTACAGATTATTCTTGTGTACTTTTTCATTTCAAAGCAGTGTATAAATTATTTTAGCTTCTGACATATGATACACGAACTAAAATCTACATAAAACAATGTTAAATATATATTGTAAATATATTGTATGTTAGGTATATTTATAATTTTAATAAAAAAATATACTTAGAACTAAATTTTGCAATGCCGCTGTCTAACTGTACCTTCAGATTAATTTGTTTCTTTTTTACATTTTTCGCACTTAAACAGGTGTATTCGATGCCTAAGCTTGTAATATAGACATAAATAATGGTTCTTTAATATCGAGGCTAATAGGAAAATCATAATCCGCAATTTATACGAAACATCGTAAAAATCAATGAGCCTTCGATTCTGCCCAATTTATTCGAAAGGAACAACGCAAATTAGTGCTTTTATAAGCGAGCACTTCATAAATTAAGTGTACATTAGCCTTAAGCATGTAAAGGATTTACCTTCAATTTTAATATAAGCCAGTATCCCAATAACAACATGTGTGATACGCCTACTATGTAGCTGGCACACTTTTCACAAGTAGTGTGTCCAATAAATCAAATCAGAATCAAGCGAGCATTAAAATCAAATTGTCACTTGCTTTTCGGAGAAAGAAAACATAGTCAGGTAACTTAAAAGCCTAATAGAATAATAATTGGACTTCACACACCAATGTGGAAAGTCCAATTCTCATTTGGCGGGTTGTCTATAGCCTAAATTCGTTTTATTGTGAAAAGTGGAGACCCGTGTCCAGTAGAAAGACAATACCTAAAGGTAAAACCAATCTCAAATACAGCAACGCATGGTCATATATTACATGTCTTTGGTACTCGGTCAGTACCAAAGTAAGGTAAGAGATTCAGTAAAAGTAGACTCATATTCATTCATACAAAGAAGTTTCTGATACGAATACCGTTACGTTTATTGTATGGAACGTGGTAGGCAGAGGACCTTAAAATGATATAAGTACAAAAAAATATCATTTGAATACTTTTGTCAAAATTCTAAGGAAATGAAAGGAAGTGTTTCAATATAATATATTATCTTGTTAATTTATGAATCATACATTTTACGTTAATTTATAAATCAATATAAATCACAAATCAATTCTGTTTATTGATATGTTATTTGGGTCAATTTTACTATAAAGATGTCATCGGCAAATAAGTTTGTATAAAATAAATTAACTGTTATGAAACTACTGTTAGTAAAAGTGACAAAACTGGGGCGGAAGATGTTTATATACTCAACTAAGTATTTGTAACCTAAGTAACTTAATATTCTTTTTATCATCTTTAGGTAACAAACTATCACGTAGTCCAGCTGATGGTATGTGGTCACTGCCGCCCATGGACATCAGTGATCATCCCTGGGTATGAATACATCGTACTTGTGATTGACCACAAATACGTTGCTACCTTAATCCATTTTATTTTCAATTTTCTTTAAAATATTACCAAAAGAAAATCACGAATGATACTAGTTTAAGTACTAACTAGTTTACATAAAACAGATTTTATTGCACAGTCCGTTATTTTAGTTATGGAAACGTTATTTTGGTTATGGAAACGCATCGCATGCGCGGTTCCGATGATAATTCGGACAATGAGCGTCATTGACCGCGGGATCACTGACCGGCCAAATGTTTTCTTTTGATTTACACGAAATATGTAAAACACCATGTGTTTAACCGTTGACTCACAAAAAAAAAGTATACAGTATTGACGATTTTTTTTCATTTTTCTTAAAATTCTTCCGTAAAAAGTTTATTTCAATATATTTTTTTACATCTACTGATTCTCATAACATAAACACCTTTGGTTAAGATTATTTTTTAGAAAAAGTTGGTATTGTTTGTGTTATTATACATGAAGTTAAGAGAAAACTTAAGGCTGTACTTTAGAGAAACAAATATCAGAATAAACTAATATCAATGTGTTTCAATAAACAATATCTAAATGAAACGGTATACATCATTTTATTTACATACCCATATAAGATTTTTTTAAATGTATGGCTCTTGTACCATACAAACCTAATCCATTAAAAAGTAATAATCAAAATCTTTTTTCAAAATTTCAAATTCTATCTTCGTCAGGCGAAAATACTGCATAACCAACGTTACATCGAATCCGAAGGTCAGCTACACATTAAAATCACAATTATTCAAACATGTAGCCCGTTTAACACTTCAAAATTCTTCCATACAAAATCTTTTGATAGCGGGTATCAAAACGACACGAGTAAAAACAATGGGTCGATCGCTGAGATCAAAGCCGCCGCGAGTAATAAACTAACGCCTTAGCATATTTAAAAGACATTACTGTATGATTGGTGCTAGTTTAAAAACGATAATTTTAAGCCCGCGGCCCCGAGTTGTAAAAAATCTCGTCTTCTATAAGTCACGAATCTATTTATCTGTGTGAATGAAATTGATGCCTGACAGATTTACACATCACGTGTAGCTACGTTAAGTATAGTTGGTGCTAATGATAGATTTTTGGTGTTGTCTGTCTGTTTGTGATATCTTTAGTGGAAAGTTTAAGATTAGGTAATGTCTTATACGATAATTTAGTAATCGGATCCGATGATATGCTATTTTATGTTAGGAAATAATTTATTATGACTCATACGGCATTAAAATTGACTTTTACGGGACGTCTCATATATATTTTATTAAAAATATAATTGTATGTATCGTCTTATTCTTAGTGGCATCGTCCTAAATGGAATCTATTTAAAAACTATTATTGACATGTATTGGTAAAATTCTGACACTATATTGTCACATTTTAATAAAACTTACACTTTGTTTTAATTAAATATACGATTTTAGATAACTCTTTATTGTTCACCAATAAAGAAAAAAATCACAAAAGAAAAGAAAGAATAAGGAAATGGTGATATGTTATCTATATATATAAAAGGCAAAACTGATTAATTGACTGACATATCAACGCACAGCCGAAACTACTGTGCCTAGAAACTTGAAATTTGGTACAGGGGTTTCTTTCATGATGTAAGTGAGCACTAAGAAAGGATTTTTCGAAATTCT
>DWNR01002468.1:0-13019 GCA_018250455.1 Polygonus leo
CAATAAATTGCTTCACGGAGGATTATGAGGGTGGCGGTGGTACCTCCCCGGTCTAACTACATGAGTTCTACTACCTGGCAAAAATGCTTTTGAAAATGTAATAATACTAAAATTTAATCATATTTCTAGGATCAAATATATGTAAGTTACTGAACATTATTAATATTATTTCAAATGCAATATAGTTATGTTGTTTGTTCACAACTATACACTACAATGTATATTAAATATTTTTTAAGTATAAAACACAGAAATATATAATTTGTGAACCGGACATAAAATAAACAAATGCCAAGTTATATTTGCAAGTCAATTTCTTATTTGCTAACCAATCGAGCGTTTCAAAAACAACGGATTATGTTAAACTCTGTTTAAAAATAACTGAATTGAATCTTTGTTAGTATTATCTAAGGTATTATTACTATTTTCTAACGGATCCTAATGATTTCATAATTCTAGGAAGTGATTGAATCAATTGCAGTATCGATATATTTATACATAACTGTTAGGTGTTAGGTGATTAGTATGGAAATTATACGTAATCATATTTATCGTATTGATGTATGAACTGGCAATACCACCCCGTCTCTACCTGCGTTCATAACAGTATTTTAATCTTAAAATTCTAGATATTTTACAATCACAAATTAAATGTGCTTCGATAGCCTGTATTTAGTAAAAATATAACGGTGGTTTAAAAGTAAAATGTTTTGCTACGATTAGGACATAACGCCATTTTTAATGATATTTTTTCTCATTAATATTAAATGAAAATGTTTACTTCGTATTTTTGTATCCATCCATTTGAAGATGTTTTTCTTTCATTAGGATAAGCTATGCTTTAGAGTGGCGAAACAAAAAAGGATATTCTTGTCAAAAATGTCACGTAATGATTGTTTATTTAAAACCAACAGCATTGATAAAAAAAAATTGACCTACTACTAAAACATTTTTTTTTCTGTTATTGTATTGTATAGACAAAGCTTACAATAGAATTACATAACTTTTGTTAATATTATGTAAATTGCGATTATGAATAAAAAATGAATGTCCGTCGTCGACTGCCGGTATAATAACGATAAAACGCCTCATAACGGGGTTTAGTGCTCAATTTGCGGACTTGTTATTACGGAAATAGCCAAGAATTTGTATGTCATAATTCTTATTATCACTGATTTGATTACTGATCACTAGATTCCGTTGGATTTTATACACGAGTAAATAATATTATGGCATTGTTAAGTTGGAGCTACAGGGTTCCTTAACAATTTTCCTGTTGAGAGTTTATTGTTAAGGTGTAACGTAACGTGTAATAATCGAAAAATCTCAATCTTAATCCATGGATATTAAATTTGTCCACGCTAATCTCCGAAACTATTTAACTGATTTTAAGCATGCACATTATTCATATATGTACACAACTTGCCAACTTAAGAAACAGGATTATTTTGGGCTGGTGACTGGTGGCATTATTGGACAAGGCCTGCTAGGGACCACTAGTATATATACCACTATCACCAGATTATTTTTTTAAATAGTATGATTACTCTAAAGTTCATCTGATTTCACGTAAAATTCTTTGTGTTTCATCAGCATTTATAAGTCCTAACTGCTAAATAATCCTTTCTCTTAGAACGGGAGATTGGTTTGGACGTGCATACTGTTAACTTAAGCCTGTAGCAGATGAATAATTTCGCAGGAAACTGTTGCTCACCTTTGATCTCCTTTGCTTTAAGTAAAGTTGTGTGTAACTAAGTGCGAATTCAAAAAATAGTTTTTAGAGCCCGGGGAAACCTGTATTAAATCTATGATAGAATTAAACTACTACTTAAAGATGGTCACCTCTTGTCCTGCTTAAGGTCGTTATGGTCGACGTTAACATCCATAACTTGAAGGATGAAGAAGTTTTGACAGACTGTTAATATGTGTAGAAGAAATTTATACAGTAGAGTATGTAACTTACGACCGGTTTTACATTATGCTTTACGCGACGAATGTAAACAGGACTTGGCCGTAATCATTTGATATCCAGTTTGGATATAAATTTGGAAGCTTACGTACATTTAAATAAATTATTGACATTCCTTTGACTGCGACCAGTATATACACTCGGCTGGTTAAGTTTGTTAGTGTCCTTCTTAGTTCTTAGTCCTAATTCGATTAAACTGTTTAATTATGCACATATTTCTGATGAAAATAAATAATGATACATTTTGAATCCCAACCAGGGAATGATCGTGCATATAGAATCTTGGTCTTCAGGTCCACGATTGCAGTTACTGGCCTCATTTATACTTAACAACTATAATTTATTGTAGCCCAGATTAAAGCAGTACAGTTAGCAAATCTTTAACGGACTGGCAATTCCAATTTCGATTGATTGACCTTCGCTTCGATGCGCTTTAACGTGACAATCAATTACAATTTTTAACTTGAGCATAAATTCATTTGATATTTTCATTTGCGAAAAGTAGTGTTTATATTAGTAATATTTTTTACTTAAATGTCTGAATTTGAATAATAATAAGATTCTTAAGGCATATTATGGCATGATAATGTTGGTCACTTGTAAGAGTTGAAGTTATTTGTTACAAAAAAGATGATGCGGAATATATAGCTTTATAGTAAGTAACAAAGCGAATATTTATTGTTGCAGGTAAATTAGCAAATGAGGAAGAAGATGTGCCATCATCATCTGCATCGGCATCAATTACGAACACTGAAATCCCTTTTACGACTTCGAGTACTACAATAGCTCCTACACGATCAACACCAAACATAAAGGATATTGTCAGTGAACACACAACCGAAATAACAATACCAACGGATACAACAGATACTACGGAATCTGCCGTAAAGCCTAAAGCTAGGTTATTAAATCTGAACGTAGACGAATTACAAAACTTTGCAAATGCTTTGCACAATCAAACCAATTACAAAGAACCAAAGAAACCTTTAGTAGACCTGAGTGACGTAAACTTAGATGAAGATGATGATGAACCGTCGAGACTTTTAGACAATGATGCAAAACATAAACATATACCTGATAAGTTTTATTCCAATTTACAAGCGCCGTTTCATCCTTTATTAGGTGTGGATAAAGGATCTGATGAAATTGAAACGTGTAGAGAAAGTGGAATTTCATATAAGGTATATTTTTCATAATATAATATTGCAGCACATTAAAACAAATTTTACTTGTCTGTTAATTTAACTTGTAAATTTCAGATAGGTGAACATATAGATCGGGGTTGCGAGGAAACCTGTGAATGTACCCCTGGAGGTTCTTTTGATTGCTCACCAAGATGTAAACATCCATACATACGTAGAGGCCGACGACTTAACGATCCCTTATGTTTTGAGTCACCTGTTGATGAATGCTGCTCCATTATAGCTTGCGCTACGGGTAATGGAGGTGAGTCATTTCCTACGGAAATAAATTTAAAGGCTATATCACAATATGATATTACAAGTTCGTCATTCACATAAGTTTTACAAATGACATTTTTTTACTTTCGATAAAGTAAGATTGAAATACTTAAAAAAGTGTTTTGTTTTCCAGATGTTAAACCTACAACTGTAGAAGTTTGTCGATATGGAAATGATACATATCCAGTCGGTGGTAAGTGGAACATCGGCTGTGAACAGATATGCACGTGCGAGAGGAACTCCATTGTTACCTGCAAACCTAGGTGAGCATACTAATGCACTCAAAACATGTCGGTCAAGGGTTTTTCTAAAGAAAGCGGGTGGGAATTAGCTACGGTTTTCGAGCCGTAATAGTAAATTATGGTACATTGTATGCTTGACACAGGGAGTCCGGGTAGAATGGAAGTTGAAAAGCTATGCGTCTCCAGTTGTTTATAAGTTCTAATGTACAGGTAACTATTTCTACTATTACCACACGTAACACAACTTACAATATAGTAATACAACAGTAATGTAAAGCTTTCAGGATAAATATCTATTGTCGCACGCATTTTATACGCATAATAAATTGATTAGGTAAAAACTGTCAATGTCTTTCAGAACTAAAAAATATCATAAGACGAACTACGGGTACATATGCGTCATATAAGAATTTTTCTGAGGGTCTATTTTATTACAGATGTACTCGACTGCCTCAATCGGATAAATGTATAAACGTTCAAGATCCCAACGATGAATGCTGCGAGGTGCAAATTTGTGATGTCTCTCAAGACGCTCATGAAGAGCCCACGGACAACGCCACTAGCTCCACGAGTACTACGACTACAGAGGTACTATATTAATGATAGTAGTATGTCAAGTGCAGTATGTCAAGTGCAAGTGAAAGAACAAAGCATGAATACCTAAAATTTGATCGTTGTACAGTGATGAATCATCATTTACTATTTTAATTTACATTTCGTTTACCATTTCAATAAATAACAAACGATAATGAATGGTACTCATACAAGATTTATAATTGTTATTTCAGCAAACTCCAAAGGACTTGGAAGAACTTATTACTGCACACAAGACGCCACCAAGGCCACTAGTTTTAGCTGAACCCATAGGGTCGATCAAAGTTTTGCATAACAATAGTGTACAAGTAAATCTAATACATGTGAACAGTAGTGACGATCCCATTCATCTACTTTTGAGTGACGATGGCGGAGAGACTTACAGGGATATAGATCTTAAGTATTCGAATTTAATATTGAATCTGGATGGTGGAAAGGATTATATATTGAAAACCAGAGAAACTGGAACCAAATTCAATTTTACAATAACCGCTACTGATGCTGAAGCAAATGAAGTACCTGAGGAGAATTTGAGTAATATCACTAAAATCGGTTGCTATCAAGATGGTCAATTTTATGCAGTTGGTAAGTAATAGTGGAAAAATGTTCTTTTTCGTAAAAAATCTATTCAGTTATTCGATTTTAATTATTTCTCATTCCAATATTTGTACGATTTGACGGTGAATATTTTATCTGCATTTATATTTTATACCATGTACTTGTATTATGTAACTTTTCTCTTAACATATTTACTTTTTTTTTCTTACTAATATCTAGGTGAGGAATTCCACATTGGCTGCACAGAACTATGTGAATGTACAGGACACGACAGTAGAGAATGTGCTCCATTGGTCTGTCCAAATCACGTTGGTTTAGAATTGGTATCGAAAGGTTGCGTGCGATGGGCTCCCAGCCCTCCGTCACAGCCACCAAACTGTTGTCCACGGTCAGCAAGGTGTCTTAGCGATGGTACATGTCATTATAAAGGAGTCGCGTAAGTTTGTTCCCGTACTCATTTGCCATTAATGTGCCAAATGTCTCAGCTGTAGTAGACATACTTAAAATTTGAATGCATATAATAAAGGGCTCAGTTCGGACTCACTAAACTTCGATTCTTTTTTTAGGATTCCCAATTGGAGCGAAGTACCGCTATCTCTTACTGGTTGCGAGGAACATTGCTTCTGTGAGAACGGTGAACTAGACTGCCAAGAAGCCTGCAGTCCCCTTCCTCCTCTTCCACCGCAAAATCTTCGTTGCCCTCCCATGCATCGACCTGCTCCCGTCAACATATCAGATGAGGACTGTTGTAAACAATGGGGTTGTGTACCTCATGGTAAGATAGGATAGAGCTTAATTTTTATAATATTTTAATATATCATCATCGCCTTTTATAAGAATCATGCATTGCATGCTACACAAAAGAGTATTCGAGACTAAAATTTAAAAATCATCAACCATTTCTAAAAAAAGCATGTATTATTCACAATTTGATCACTTAATTTTACTTTGCATGATTACAAATCATTCATCTACACATATTGTTATTGCTTACAGCTGGAGAGACAAAAGGATCATCTTTTCAGAAATATAATATGCCAACTCTTGAC
Source organism: Polygonus leo (assembly GCA_018250455.1). Lineage (NCBI taxonomy): Eukaryota > Metazoa > Arthropoda > Insecta > Lepidoptera > Hesperiidae > Polygonus > Polygonus leo. Next base: position 5,873 of record DWNR01002468.1, read on the forward strand.
GAAGAGCCCATGGTGAACTATGTGACTCCAATTGCACCCATTTTGCCAACCTTTACCACATCTGTATTACCTACCCCACCAGTTGCTACTGATAAAACAAGTTTTCACAATCACGTTAATCAAGTCAAGACTAGTATTCCCAAGATTTTAAAAACCATAGTATCCGTCCCTGGTACCAATCCTATTAATTTACATAACTATGACGAATTACATCCAAAAACAAAGCAGGCAGATAATATAACAGTATTTACACCAGAGGATATAGATTCACCTTTCAAAACTATTTATCCCGATCATATAATAAAAAATAATGAAAACTGGGACATGGATACACCGCATTCTCATGTTCATCCACCAAATATGTTTAAAAATTCACAAACAGGCATCACTTTGTCATCAAACTCTGCGTTGCATAATAAGAAACAATTGAATGTAATTTTATCGGATAGTAAAATGCACGACGCTTTGCATTCACATGCAAATCAACCTTTACAATCAAATTCCTTAAGTCCACATGATATGTTTGTCAAACAGATGCATGAAGGCGTTAAAAAAGTTTCTTTACCCCAACTAGATAAATTGCATTATTTTCTCCCAGTTTATGATAAAAAGACAAATAACCAAATTCCTTTTAAAATGAGTGAAAAAGTCCTTGAACCACCTGAAGTAACCCAGACATTTTTTGAGCCATTTGTTCATAACCATTCCGTGAATTACCTAGCACCTAAACCTCCTGCATCAATTCCAAGTAAACATGAAAATCATGACATAGTAAATGACTTTAACAGAAAACATGTGACTGTTTTACGACATAAGGATTTAAAAGCAGCGAGGCTCAATGAAAAAGTTAATAATGATTTATGGACACAGCCAGTTACTAAAACACATGTCTTATCAAAAGCTAAAAATCCCTATGAGACAGTATTGTTCAGAGCTTTGCCAGTAAAACGACCCGATAATATAAAGGGCCCAAGACTACCCGGTAAAACATACTCACCCTTAGAACTTGAACATCTACTAAACCAGATGGAAGTGGAATCGGAAGTGACTAGAAATCTTGGACGCTCGGCAGAAAATCACGGTACTAACGCGGCAGGTCAGTGACCTTGCCTTGGTATCGAAAGCTCTTCTTAGTTTCCTAAACAATGGACTGACTTAAAACTTTTGTGTTTGACTGACTTTCATTTTTCTGTAGCTATATAAATTAATTTTAAACATACATTACTGATCTTAACTAATAAAATTAACATTTTCGTAGCGTTATCATTTCTTTAAACACATTTGTGCCTATTAATTCACCCCATACCAAATACATACACATATTTCATATATATCATATCACCATCTGAAGCATGCACCTATTGATTATTATTGTATAACAATATGTTGTTACTTAAAATATGTTTGCATTTCATAATTATTCGACTTCAAAGGAGTTAATGGTCTTAAGTTTTTTTTCCTATTTTTATAGGTAGTACGCGATACTTTCTAGTTGTAGACTTTAATTGTTAGAAAATTAAATTAAGTTATTAAAATTTCCTATTTTGAAGTCGTTTATTTTAAAAATGAATAAGTAATACAAAAAATTTTATCATGAATTATTATTGATAAATTATTAACGTTTTCAGGACAAATACCACCCGGGTTCCCGCCAAACGCACCTCGTCCGCCTCCTACATTCCTCCCGACTGTGCCTCCAGGCAATCGCTATCCTCAAGAAGACATTCCTGATTATGATCAAAACAACATACACCGTCCTAGTAATCCTCTAGATACTGCTTTGGCTGGTCTACCACCTGGACTGCCAATACCTCCAAGCTATGGCGAAGAGAACAAGAAATTAACAGTACTATCTCTGCAATCTGATTCTCCTACGAGTGTTAAAATGTTATTCGGTCTGCCATCAGTATTAGTGGGACTACGAGGCAGCGTTGATCTAAGATTCACGGACACAGCGTAAGTATTTCAATTGAATACGATATTATTTATTAAGTACTTTGAAATAAGACGTAAAGAAATTGTCGGCATATAAATTATGAATTAAAATACTTATTATAACTTGACAGTCCATAAGTAAATAAGTAAAACATAAGAACATACAAATATAATACGATACAAATATTACTTACAATAAAAATAATCATCACATACTTCGTAAAATGTTATTTTACTAATTTTATTATACATTTTAATAATTTTAAAATAATTACGAGTTATGAAAGCCAGGTTTTATATAACATTAACAATACCGATTTCCACTTTAACAGAGACGAAGACATATCTCACTGGTTGTCACAAGTATTCGCTCCAGCTGATGAAGTGCTCACCACACCTCGACTGGAATTCCGATTAACGGGTCTTAAGCCTTCAACAACGTATAAGATTCGTGGAAAATTGTATCTTCATAATCTGCCTGTAGAACCTGAAAGTGATGTATACTCAATCCGAACTCAAGATTTACCTACTGTAAGTAACAAAGACATACATTTGAAACATACATACATAATATATTTTTTTGTCATGAATGACTGACGAATCAACGCATAGCCTAAACCGCTGATGTAGAGACCTGAAACTTGGAGGGTGTGTTCATTGTATGACGTAGGCGATAAAAAAAGGTTTTTACTAAATTGAGTAGAATTTTAGGGGATGAAAAACGGGAGCAAAGTTTGTATGAGATAACGTGATTTCTTGGTTCAATTTTATTATATGGATGATTCCTAAAGTAAAGTACGAAAATGGGTACAAATAAGGGATTTTTTAAAAAACTTCCCCTAAAGGGTTAAAAGGGGAGGAAAGTATTTGCGCGGGTGATTTGCTCGTCTGTATAAATATTTTTAAACATTAAATTAAATCAGTATATTTGCAACATTAACATCTCGCTTCAGTTTATTTTTAACAAAATAAAAAATACTTTTACAGCTTCCGCCAGTCGAAGAAAAACGAAGAGAAATCGACAGTAAATTGACGGTAGTCGATGTTAATGATACCACCGCTCATGTTAGTTGGAGACACTTTACGGAAGAGGAATTGCAATTTATCGATGGTATACAAGTCAGGTAAGAAATTATAAACATATTTCCTATTTGTTGAAGCAAATTAGATGTAATATAATACGTGGAGAGACGTTATAAAATCTTTGCTTGAACAGATTTTAAGAATAAATTCTGCTAATTTTCATTCTTATGTTTCGTCTTAGCGAGTACCGTAAATATTCTGAATTTGATTTTGAGTACCTACTATTTAGTAAGTAAAAGTAGAAACGTGTCTAAAGTCCACGTGATAAAAATAAATACTTCTAAGAAAATATTCCTCGAACAGCCCTAAAAATAAAACCGAGTGATTGAATTTCTCCGTGAGCTCGATGACAGACACATAAAGATCGGCATCCACATCTCTCCGATCATAATTGAATACTTGCTTTGCGAAGGTGGTAGTGACAAAGTATTTCATTTAAAATGCGCTCATATTATTTTTACAATTATTTCAGATATCGACCAATGGGTACACCGATCTACAGCATGACAGAATTACTTCATCACAGTCGCTCTACAGCTGAGCTACAGGAACTGCGTCCTGGAAGCCGATATGAAGCGTCTCTTGTATTAATTCCTCCTCCACGAGCAACCACTGAACTTCTGGATCCAGCCAGAATTGAATTTACGACTTCTCCGTATATAGGTGAGTGAATATTAAATCAAACCTATAGAGAAATCCATAGGAATAGGTATATCTAAAAACAATAATCTATAAATACACTATAGTAGGTGAGCTAGAGTAACATATAGGCAACAAGTCAATATAACGATAACATGTGATTGTATAGTTAATTTTTAAGAGCCAATTTGTCTGGTGGCCAATGTTACTGATATCTAAGACCTATGAATTAGTAATATGATACTCGTAACACTAAGTTCTACTAATAGTGTATCTACCTGTAACACAGGTCTTGAACCTAGTACAAGGCCCTTGCGACTTGTGAATGTGAATGTGTTTTTATCAATATTTTTTTACAGTCCGTACACTAATGAAAACAATGGACATCACTTATTTATTGATATACCAACATTCTGAATGTCGTTCAGTATTTCAATTAAATACACAAAACCACATATGCGCAACTCCATCAAAAGTAGTCAAAAGGTTTTCAACGCCCCATACAATGTCCCCAGATCCATACAACTGGTCGGTGATCGTCGAGGCGCGAGAAGTTGGCTCCGAGGCGGCAGAGCTGACCTGGCGAGGCGTGCCGTCCCCCGCGGAAAGATGGGTGCGGGTGTACCGCGCTGCGCATGCTTGTGGGGAGACCAGGAAGGAACATGATGCGTTCCGACTTGCTGCTAGAGACTCGCCGCCTACCATCACGTTGAGTGGCTTAGAAGCGGATTCTAAGTGAGTATGGGCTTTTGTAGACAATACAAGAGCTGGAAGACTATGTACATGTTTGCAGTGTTTATCATCCTATTTTAACATAATAATTATTTATTAAAGATACGTAACGATATGATTAAGTTAAAGTGTCAGTCAGATATCCGTTCTTTATTCGGGTAGTGTACCTTAAATTGGAAATCTTGTAGATTTGATACATGATAATCACTATTTTATCATAGTATTACATGTCTATCTGGCATCGTAATCATTTTTTTATTATTTTTCCAGATGCCGCGTGTGGCTGGAGTTATTCCTTACGAACGGTAAAATCAAAACGAGTAATGTTTTGGAGATTCACACGAAATCTCAAGATTCACCGGAACCTATCGACAGTAAGTTTACAATAATTTGGTTATTTGATGTTTAAATAGGTTCTACTTTGAATTACATTTTACTTTATCTACATGTAACAGTGAATATCCTTTTCATTGTGAGAAGAGATGCGTGCCCAGCAGTGAGACAATGGGTGGGAATGGGTGGAGACGATGATGATTCAAACCTCATTACTTTCTTTTTAAAGTATAAAGATAAAAAATGTCCTTGTAGCACAAATGATGATAAATAGCTACTATGGCTCGGGGATATTTGTTATCGAACATGCGATTGAATCATTCTTGAGGCTGACTACAGATGCGTTACAACCCCTGAGATTTAGGAAGTTAGTTTAAGCTCTTTAGACCCATTAAGGTGGGACAATAAATATCGATGTTTTCAATATCATCACTAATTATTTTCCACCATGGATTATCAACATCACCATCAATGATTATGTTGACAATCCGGTGTATTAGAATCGTTAGAGTGGGACCATTGTCCCATTTGTCCCAATGCGCAGGAAAAGCGTTGGGTTGGTATTACAATACAGTAGTACCTCGAACTTACGCGATTGGTGGGACTGAGTGATAACCGCGTAAGTCGAATTCGCGTAAGTCGAATTCACGTAAGTCGAATTCGCGTAAGTCGGGGTATAAATTATTCGCATATAAATACATAGAAATTTCTTGAGATTTAAAAACCGCGTAAGTCGCGTAAGTCGGGGTAGCGTAAGTCAAGGTATTACTGTACGTTGTTATGTTATCGTTAATGATGGCAATGATGATGATGATCCTTATTCCAGACGTAGTAGAAGCATCAGTGACCGGTTCCCGCGGACCAGCTCGTGGCGACTACTACGGCGCGTTGGTGGTGGTAGGCGTGGTGGCAGCACTTGCTGCGCTCAGCTCCGCGCTGCTGCTGCTCGTCGTGGTACGCCGGCATCGACCGCGCTCCGTACCTATCACACGTATGTATTTTTTCTAAATCTATACAAATAAATAAAATTGGAGTGTCTGTTTTTGTAATATAAAAATAACCGCTTTTTACTAAATGCATATGTATGTATACATGGTACATGTACCAATAATATTTTTTACAATTTTTGTCTGTCTGTCTGTCTATTTGTTCCGGCTAATCTCTGGAATGGCTGGACCGATTTAAACAGGACTTTCACTGGCAGATAGTTGATGTTATTAGGAGTAATTAAGGCTAGCTTTTATTTTAAAATTATATTATATAAAAAATACGAATTAGCCGCTTACTGACACAGACCGAATTTCACGCGGGTGGAGCCGCGGGCACAGCTAGTAAAATATAAGAAAATGTTTGACGTTTCACATTTCATACAGTATTTTATTATAACCATACAGAATTTTTAATACAATGCATTTACAAAATATTTTTTAATTTACAATTTTTATTTTATTATTATCACTTGATCTTTAATCATTGAGAAATGGAGAAATTGAAGTAAGGACCAGTTTAAGTCTAAGCAAAACATCTTTCCTGTAGAGATATTTAAGCCAGATATTTAGTCTTGTATTGCTAAGGCTGTTTTTGCTCTCACATCCTCATATTTGATTATTTTTAAGTATGATTTAACGCAAATGAATTAAAATTAAATACGAATAGAAAATCTTTGACATTATTTAATTTGAAAATGCATTATCTGTTAAACTTAAAAACAAATTCAAAAATATTTCAGCTGTGCCATCCGCACCGCGAGACTCATCGCTGCCGCCCTACGACAACCCTGCGTACAAACTCGAGTTACAACAGGAAACCATGGGTGAGTTAACCTTCCATACCCTTATAATAACGAAAATTATGATATAACTCTGTGCTCTCATTATATATTAATGGATTATATTTTTAAACCACTTATAATTCGTACATGAACCACCGCGACATGAATCGAATGATCGAAGTTGAGATTGAGATCTGAGATTGATCACAGCTTACGCAGCTTACGCAGCAAAATAGCAAACTTATGAAGATTTTTACGTGTCTTAAGTAGCCGACAAACACGCCTCAGAACACGCAACAGAAAAATGATTCTTGAGCCTACGGAGCATGAGGCTGACAGTAATATAATATCTATCGAATCATAATTATGAGAGCTCAATAGGACTCTCCTCCTTATCGACAATGTCGACGGCTTTATTGTATCGCTTCCGATACTATCAATGGTGTCAGTATTCAATAGTACCGTAATATCCATTATATTCCTCTTCGTCTGTAGTACGTTTTACAATAGATACTATAGATTCATCTGGAGTTACCATCTTTCATAAGAAGAAATAAAGTTTATCTAATTTCAAAGGAGGTAAATAAAGAGTACGGACTTTAAAAAAAGTATAATTTATTGATCATTAATTTTAAAAAGTGTGGCTTGGGGTCC
>DWNR01002469.1:0-13017 GCA_018250455.1 Polygonus leo
GTTTGCTACCTTTACAAAATAAAAAAAAATACATGTCATTAAATTCAATTCGAGAATTGTTTATGTGCGTACCACCAGAAATCGGGTATACTGTTAGAAGTTCATTACAATTATTTTCCTTACACCATAACTACCGGTGTTTGTCTTCAACTATCTTCTTGAAATAATTCTCTTGGCGAGAGTTATGGCTTGGTTTGGCACCCCCTGCCCCATTCCGCCCGCGACAGTGAAATATGCATAGCGCGCAGGTTTCTTAACGATGTTTTCCTTACCGCTGTTGAGTTATAAATTAGTAGGTCATGCTGTATGCGCTTAACGAACTTTCAACTCAACACACAACTTCTTGAAACCTTACCTCGTTGCAGCGCACTCCAGTCTCGTGATTAGGGCTGGATTTCTTTGCTATATAATTAGTAACTTGAGAACAGAAATATACAACTTATGAAACTCAAATATGTGACTTTATTTTCAAGTTAATACAAGTGAACATGGCAATTAGAAAACTGCGTAAGAAAACATACTAACGAAGCACGCTTAGGATTTAATAAAACATAATGCTAATTAGTGTTGAAAAATTTTATAATAATTTACATAATATTATAACTTTACTTACCAAGACTACAATAGAATATAAATCTATATAATAGTAATGTGAATAGCCCGCATACATTCCCACAAAATGTACCCACATAAGCAGTACAAGTGATCACTTCAGTCCAATTTTTTATATTAACGAAAAACTATTGCGCGGCGGTAATAATTATGGTGTCAATACCTTACCAACCCGTACCTAGCGATGTTATTCGTATCTAAAACAATATGACAGTCTTACTTCGGATCTAGCTTTTAGATTCTATTTTGATAATACGTCTCTCGAATGAAGGTGATGTGGAATTTCGATATCCGAGCGCACGTACAAGGTGAGCGCCCCAGTTAGATTAACTCATGTCTTATTAGGTTTGGCTCCAGCCACATCGGAAACTATCGACCCCCCGGCGCCGGCGTCCGTCGGAAATCAAACTAATCGATTTTCATTTCGTCGACAGGAAATTAAATCCTTTGAGAGTCGTTCCCGATAACGGATTTCAGCTAAGCACGACACGTGTTCCGACATTCGAACGGTAGCGAAAACGTTTAATATCCCTCATCGAAACATTCGTTGCTTTATTAAATTTCAACCCGCGCTCATCTAAATCGCGATTGGAGGCTTACGTGAAATTGGATTTTATGTTTAATCTCTCGATTTCGAACGCGGGTTGCAGCATAGTTGTAAAAAATATTTTACGAATGTAGGTATATGACTTGAATTTAATTTTCCGTTTGATCCAAATCTAACTCAAATCTGACACTAAATGAAATTCTACGTTAATAATGGAATTTTCGATATGATATATTTTTAGAAATGGCTGTGTTTTGTATACTTTTGCCAGGTAGAACTCGTTTAGTTTGAGCGGAGAAGTACAACCACCACCCACATAATCCTCCGTGAAGCAATTCTAGTGTTTTTTTGGTTTCGGTTTGGAGAAGCGTAAGTAGCCAACTTATATACCTAACGAACGTCTTAATGCTTTTGTGATCAAACTTTGGTACGATTTAATTGTTCTTCGATGATTACTGACGCCCAAGGGCGGCAGTGGCTATTTATCATCAGGTTGACTGTAATCTCATTTACTACCTTTATACAATAAAAACATGTAACTTCGTACAGTTGCCTGAAACAAAGGTATTGTTTCAAAGAAAGTATGATCAAAGTACAAGATAAAAATATTCAGTAAATTAATGTTTAGATACAACGTCTTTAACATGTAGGACATAACGTACATAGAGGTACATAACACATCTTTTGTTCGTATCCAACAAAATAAATCCCGAATTCTTGGCACCGAAAATAGTACATTACTTACTGAGGTAAACGGCATCTTAGAATGTTATTTCGCACAAATAAGTTTCGCAAGATAGAGCACCGTCCGGGAAAGCAAATTCACGAGCAAATAACAGTCTCGAAGATAATAAAAAAGCTAACCATATATCAAAAGGACGCAGTGATGTTTTCGCGGAGCTGTGTCTTTCGGTAAACAGGCCATGTTGTATTAGGTTACGTCAGCTCTAGACGCATTCGTATTAATGTTGTTTACAAAAGTAATGCGATCCCGGCGACGGAGAGGCGCTATGACAGGAACGTAGCGGGAACATTTCGATTTGTCCACGGACACAAGGCGCGTTCCCCCGGGAAATTAAGAAACGAGATACTGCCGCTGACCACGTCTTCTATACCTATGTCGCTGCGTGCTTCTATCTTAAATTATTTCAAATAGTCACACATTACTAAAACAGTCTGCAGTCTTGCACTTGTCATCTGATGAGGACGATATTGAATTTAATGATACGTTTCCGTCGGCTTATATTGTTGGCGTTATAGTAATAATGATAATAAATTATTATAAATAGTAATGTCCTAAAAGGAAACATGATCTATGACATGGAATCCGAAGTAAAAAAGCACTCAGCGCATAAAAGTAATAGTGAGAAAACCAATACCGGTACTAAAAAGCTTTTCTAAAATAAAAAAGGAGGTGAAGGTAAATGATGTTTACCAGCTCGTATTTATTTACCATTGTCTACTTTTATTCTTAAATGGGATGGAGACAAGTGTCCAAAAACAATGGACTGATAACAAATATTTATGAAAATTGAGAATTGCACATATAGAAAATAGCAAACAGTATTTTAACACTATTCCGTAATATATTACTGCTTATTCCACTGCGTTAATAAATCTAAAGTTAGTGCAAGATCTAAAAGTATTAATCGCACTAATAAATAAATCATTAGATACTAATAAATACTAATCTGGATACTCTGCATATTGCAAGTTATTGCCGCTTGCACAACTCGAAACGAGCATAGTACCGACAAATGCTTTCAAGCTATTCAATTCAGATCAAGCTTGTAGATTCCTTTTATAAGTTATGTTTATAGGCAACTTTAAATGAACTATGAGATAGACAGATCAAAGGCTTAAAGTTATAACTGTCAAATAAAGTATCCAGACTACAAACGCAGTATGCACATATATACTATACAATTATGACTAAGTGAAAAATTTGACGACGGGTGACGGTGACGGTTTGTGACGGGTTCCTAGTGTACAAACACTAGTGTTTAATTGATTTATAGCAGATGTCTACATAAACCCATGGTGTATTACTGTATTCCAAGTCACAAGTATTACTGTATTCCAAGTGACAATAAAGCTGTGAGCTCTGCAAATCGAATCTCCGAACGTTTATTTGTATTGGGCTACAAGCGTCTCCAGCGCGCTACAAATTAATACCAAGTTACAAGGACCACTTTACAACTTGTATTAATTCCAGGATATTGTCAGGTTCAATACAATAACAACAGTTATTATAAAAATACTAGCTAACCCAGCAAACGTTGTTCTGCCATAAAAATTATAAAAATATGTGGGTTGATTATAGAAGAGTGAAAATTTAGGGATATACTTTTTTAAAGCCAAAGCTAAAAATTAAACTAAAAAAATTGACAAAGTGAATAGTTTGTGGGGTGGACCATCCTTATCACCTTTCGGATCGAATTGTGAATCTAAACCATTTTCGAATCAACCTAATCGCAATAAAAACATAAAATCAGTCCAGTCGTTTAGAAGGAGTTATATGACTAACACACAGACACGAGAAATATATACAATAGATGATACCCAGAATTTGAAATTTATCATTGGTATAAAGTATTAATTTTCTACGCAATAATTTTGAAAAATATGGAATAATATGTTCAATACAATACAAGAAAATAAAATATGATATTCACAATCAGTGGATATCGGATCGGTCAAAATATCGGATTGGATAGCTGTCTTATATTTTATACACACTTTATTTTTTATTTGATATATCATGAGTATCTCAATTCTATCAACATTTAATCCTAATAAATTGAATACGATTAAGATACAATCATACCAAATCTCATTCTAAAACAAAGCAACATTACAATTTTAAACACGAATTTTAGGAGTTAAAAGTGTCTCTGTAATTGAAAATTGTCCAAAATACGTTGCGAGTGTGTGCTACCCTTTTGCAAACATTAAATTAATCTCGTTTGCTACAAAGCCGCCTAAAATCAAAGGATTTCAAACATTTAAAGGTATTAAAGGCTTTGAAAAAACGTAGAGATAAGCCGGAACCTCACCTGGGGTTCGGATTGTTATCTTTATTTTACCTATATATTTGCTGACCTATAAATGTATATAAGTAAGTAGACAGTACTTATTAGGATTTCACACATAAAAGGAAACCTTACAATTCTTAGAATTCTAAATTCTTACCTTTACATGAAAAAAATAAATAAAACCTAAAGCTAAAGAATTAAACGGTCACATGACTAGATAATTCTTTTAAAAAAATGATTAAAAAAGTATAAAGCGTAAGTTTTTACAGTAAACATTTTTAATGTTCTTTTGATTTTTTTTACTTTATTTTCAAAGAAAAGACGTAGAGAAAGATTACAAAGTGATCATTTCTATACACAAAACCTCAAAGTTTCAGGATTCTACAAAGACTGTATCACTTACTTACTTGAAACCAGTCTTAATGAATGTACCATGCAATCATTAAAACCTGTTTAATTTTTTTTATTACATTAATGCAGAAATATTTTGCATTTCGCCATAAAATTAAACCGTACACCGGAAAACGTTAGCAGGCGAACGCCAACTTCTATAAAATATGAATGAAAGCCAAAACTAACTTCCCTAATATCGTGTTTCACAGATAATATATTCGAATTGTTCTTCATGCGCGTGCGGTCATTTTTATATCAACAAATGAAATGATGGTGGCGGCGAGACGGGCGCGAGCAACTTCGAACGTTTATCATTTTTATTGCGCCCGCAAACAGCATACCAAACTATACCACTGTTCTGAGACGGCACTTAGAGACGAACGGCCGCGGTTCCCGAGATATACGATGTTGTAGATAAAAAGCTGAAATGCCAATGAAATAATGAAAGCGCTCCATGATGCTGTTTAATGATGCCGAACGCTCCAAATAGGTTCTGGCACTGTGAAATAGTGCAAAGAACCTTTCCTAATCTAACCTAGTAATTATACTTAGTTGCAATAATGTAAACTACATAATATTACAATTATATACAATGAAACATTAATTGCTGATGGAATGAAAAGTTACGGTCTTGTTACCCAAATTTATTGTAAATCACAATTTGTATAACGTAAATTGTCATATAGATCAGTTTCAGAATATTAAGAGTTGAAACCACAATCTCGTGGCCAAACAAAGCGATATTTTTGGCACTGTAGGTGCTAGTTAAAAATAGTAATGTGATTTTTAACTTCAAGATATTTAGATCAAAATGTGCCCCTTTATTCAATATAAGCGCATTTACCCAAAATTTAATTCAGCCCATGTTTTCTCGCGAGTCTCGCTTTGTACGTGTTTAAAAGGGGACAGCGAAGCGTTCCATATTTTAAGTAGGTAAGTACATGATTAGGAGCGAAACACAACAAAATTGTTTCAACATTTTCATAGCTTAAAGGCCTCTTTGCGTCACGTCATTATAATAGCTGAGCTTTTATGGTTGTTGGTAGAACTTTTTCAACTCTGGCACCGAAGTTGGTGTTTAAAGCTGACGGTTTTTGTTCTTTTAATATAGTCAAGCGCTTTGTAGTACGCTTGCGAGGAAAACTGATGTTTCGCCAGTCCCCGGTCCCTACTATGAGCGCACTACATATTTTATGAAGAAATTCTTGCTGGTAGTAATTACGCGCATATGAAAATTTTCAATACGTTTTAATTTTCTTGCAACATAGAAGAGTTTTCCAAGTAGCAATTATTATCAGTTTTCGACAATACTTAATTAAATTACTATTTCGTAAGACTAATTTTAAAAGGGAATGAAATTATAATCTTATGTGTCTTCTAAAACTGTGGTTCAATGTGAAATCAAACTCGAAGGAGATTCTGTTACAATTCAACATATCATTACGTAAAAACAAACGAGATGTGCATCAATATTGCCAAAGAGGTATTTAGCAGCTAATTATCCGAGTAATGTTTGCAAGATGTGCAGTTTTGCTCGCAAGTGGAGTGTGACGGAATGGAGAGAGATTACTCTATGAACGCTTCGTAATAGTGAGTTTGTTAGTTCACTTAAATGAGTATCAAAGCTGGAATATTATGACATTTATAACTACCAATATGAATTGACATAGACAATGACCATAGACAATAGATAATTCGCAAAAAATGCAGAAACGTTTGTTAGTCATATTGCGTTACAGTCAAATGTTCTGACGTAACCCACCTGACATAATCCTAAGTGGTTACAAAAAGTTCAAATTTGCACAATGCAGCTCCTAATGTGTCTACCGCAATAAGGTTACGATGTAATAGAAGGACACGCGGTTTGGGCACGGCTTTTTGCACGTATAAAATCCCCTTGCGTCGTGACAAAGTCGTGAACAAATGACGGCCCATTATATTGTACTGTGGAAGTGTAACATCAAACAAAACACAGACGACTTTCTCCGAATATTTCGACGCTCCAACACACGCATTATAAAATTCAAAAGTAAAAGTGTCACTTACGAAAGGCGTATCCAAATCGCATAATTTTATGAGCGGAACAAATGCGTCTATTTTACACAAAATATGTATTGCATTTGTAACAAGAGTCCAAGGTAGTTTGTAAAAGTGTATGGCACGCACTATTAACAACATAAAAGATAATATAATGTAAATTATGCAATACAATTCTAACAAAAGAAAAGTATTATTAGAACAGATACATAATTATTACGTAGAAATAAACAGGGGCAGTATCAACACATTTATTTTTAATATGACAACCTCGTTGACTTTGAATTAAATTGAAATTTCGTAATGAACCTAATGGCTATAATAACCCATTAAGTAAAGAAACATGTTATCAATTTTGCACATTAATCTCTTTATCTTACTATGATAGGTACCGCTTACAATTTGAACGTGATATATAAATTGCAGTACTCTTTAATAACTGTCATTAGATTTTATGTCACAATTATGACCCATAAGTGTGTAATTTCGCCGTCTGGTAGTAACAAATTTGACTGAGTAATTGGTGTACTTGACTTGTTCGGTCTAGCTTGAAAAATAGAAAATGTGACCTTCATGGTTCGAGCTCAGCGTTAATCTAGTAACATTCTTATAACATATTCATATTTAACACCGATTACGCTCAGGAAAGGGAAGTGACGCTAGAAATAGCAAGTTTCGTTCAAGGTACCGGATTAGTTGGTCTTATATTAAGGAGCATAATATCATGCAATTATTTACAAGTCCGTGTTGTTGAAGTCATGTTATTATGCGCCAACATGCACTATTTTAATGTAAGATTACAGGTTCAAAAAAGAACATGGAATGTGACTTAGTAGCTTTGTTTCAAAAATGTTCGATTTTATATCGATCATTTTCAACCTTACCTTCTTACAAGGCTCAATTAGGCCATAATTACAGAATATAAATATATGAAATGAAACACACACACATCTTCACGCCAAATCCCTAACGGTGTAGGCAGAGAGTATCGAGTGCCAAATGGCATGGTTCTGACATACTTGCCTCTGAAATGAAATAAGGACATTATTTATAATCTAACGGTACCATCTTCTGTATTATGTGATAGATATACGAAAACAATATCATACCCAGACCCAGACCTCCAAATTCAAAATTTACTTACTTTTGTTTGTTTTGCAGGTTGTTAATAAGACTAACTAAAATGGCATTAATGGTAAAAATGTTTAAAAATCCGCCTTCTCATAATAGAAATCCGGACCTCAAATGTCAGACAAGCACATCCTATTTTTTGAAGTGAAGTATGTACTTAGAATAAGGAAAACGTTTAAAATAAATGCCAAAGACATTTATAGATTAAAATTGGTATACGAAGTCTTTCCGTTTATACTTGGCATACGCGAAGAACCATGGCCAAAATCCTTCTTATTCTTGAAGACCTACGCCTAACAAATAAATAACTACGAGTTGATATGATGAACCTATCTAAAAAGCTACAAATATTAATTAAATAGCAATAACGAGTTGGCCTGAAGAAAGAGTACATAAGCATCAATATTTAGTACTAACAGACGAAGGGAATCTGGGTACCTATGACAAAACGGTATTATCACTTTTAAGCAATGTCTATTATTTATTGATGCAACAAAAATGTTTTATAATTCACGGGCCAGGCCTACTTCCAAGGACGTTTAATTTCTTTATTTCCTAGTAGCCCGATGTTTAAAATAATCGTCAACTTAACCTTGAGATGTATTTTTTATAAATTGTGTGCTGCACGATGTTGTCACCGTGGATAAAACAGTTCAACCGACTTTAAGTCCGGCTATGTCTTAGCGAATCCTCTGATGTTACAGATGTCTATGGACGATGGTGGCGACCGCCCGTCTGCCTTATATACATATAGGTTAACATATAAAAAACTTCATATGGTCATAATAAGTATCGTATCGTCATCGTATTAAAACAATCGTATGATTTCATCATTAGAAATTTTTACATTCCATTATTTTTTTTTTTAAGTTTAGCGCGTTTACATCACGGATTTACTCAAGCGTGCCACAACAGTCCTTCATTACAGATTCCTTGCTTCTCAATATAACATAAGTAGATAGTATATAACCTTCTCGCCCTTCAGTTAACGGCCAATAGCTATGCCTTCCTTTTTGGGACCTCTGTATCGTGAACCCAATTAGTATGTATGAACGTCGCTATTGAATATTATTTTGAATTATGCAATGTTCTATAGACCCCAACTAAACTTAACACTATTGTACCAAAAAGGAGTTTGGCCTTTTGTGATTCTTATCGGAAATAACTTGTTAAGGTCGCGTAGCACTTTGAAAGGAATTGTAATTATAGAAAATGTATTTGTTAACATTTTTCATTACGAACAAAGTTTAGAAAAAAATATAGTTAATTTTAAATTGTATTATTCACACTGACCATCATTTTATATTTAAATTTAAATCATATCATCTTATCTCATCAGATTTATCAAGAAAGTTTTTATCAAAAATCGTGTACTAAATTTATTTGTGAGTGCTTCGTTACAACAAAAATCGTTTAACATTATAAACGAATAAACCCTATTACTGAGAGCAAAGAAAAGTCGCCCTCTTTGACCCTTCAATCAGCTGAATAGTAAAAAATCTTACCAACATTTTCGTCGAATTAACCATGTTGTCTAAACTAGTGTTTTTTTTAATTCCTTTAAAAAAATACCATTTCATGCACCAAAATATGTATAAAGATTACATTTTTCGAAATATAAAATGATATCAGTAATGTATAGAATCAATGAGAAGCGTTACAAATCCATAAAAAGGTTTCGCAATATTAAACAAAACAAGATAAAAAACTCTCCTGCTCCATACTTAAAGTATGCAATCGATTTAAAAACAAAGTGACCGACCGAAATATCGCGTCTCGCCCGAAATATTTTCTAGGTACGCTCACTCGATCGTTTCTATCGCTAAACTGTCGATAGAAATATGGATTTCGACACGCGTTACCCAAGCAACAACACGCGCTCGCCCCTTGTACATTTTCATGCATCCGTGAGTCCCTAATTCGCAAGGTAATTGCTCACGTTAGATTGAGCTATAACTTTTTAAATTGCAAAACTTGCCGAAACTAGAAGTCAATGTCAGTTACTAGGAAAGTACACGCCGCACTCTGGTTATTTCGCTAAAAGGCAGGTACGTATATGAAATTTCGTAAAGCGTACGCGGTTTATGGGTCCTATTTCACCACAATCACGGTTTTGCACGAACTTTGGTGTCGTGTAACATTAACCTACTCGAAATGTAATTTGACTAGAACGTGAAAAAATGTTTATTTTATATCAAAGAAATATGCGTACGATAAGTGCAAAAAATCTATATCTTAACGAATTAGACCTAGAACTTTGTGTCAGACATGCCATCGGATGAACAAAAGTCATCGTCGCGTTTAGACTTTACAATATCAGACATTTCACAATAGGTGAAATTAATGTTTGGTTGTAACTATCAAAAATGATAATTTTTTACAAATAATTCACACACACTAAAGTAATATTAGAACATCGTAATCGTAATCTAACAATCAAGAATATATATATGTAATTTTTTCACGATCCTTGAGTACTATTGTCAAGTGGACTTTGACAAAACGCGAATTGGCACCGTATTGGGGACAGTAAAAATATACAACAATAGAGGAAATCCCTCAAAACTCAGTACTGACATATTGTATAAATACGAATCATGTAGCTATTCGCAAATTTATGAAGCCTTCAAAGGCGGGCGTACGTAACGACCCTTCAATTTCCCTTTCAGCCCGAATCTATTCAGGAAGCGAGAGCATTTCGTTTCGCCTCCGAACTTCCAATCAGGGCCCTCAAAATAAAATATAATATTACGAATAGGTGACGAGGTGAATATTAAAATGGTCTTTCATTGTCGACGGAAGGCCTGATTTTTGTCGTGAAATGTTTGATTTTGTACGCGTGAAATTCTTAATGCGACTATCGATAAATATTCACCCTGAAAATTCGGTTCAATCTGCCGTTTGAAGCTAGCTGTTTGTCGTTCAGTTCAGATATAATTTACATTAATGTAATTTAGTTGTTGGAAAGCCATTATAAATTTTAATTACATTACAAAGTGGCGTTGTTACATGTGCTTTGACCTTAATTACCTTTTGCATTATATCGTCCCTGGAGGTCATGCTGCTAGCTGCATAATTAGTATTACGTACCGTAGACGGAACGTTCGTAGCGTAAAATCTATTTGTCCAAGTTTGTTACGGACGCGAGGAATTTAGCGGGTCTTTACGGGAAACACCGCTCGTTAAGACCCGCTTTGTTGCGACGGCTCTCCGGCTACAGAGGGTGAAAATGTACGAACACACCAATATAGCTACCACATACGAATGTTGCATTATGTTTCCTAAATTGATAAAGGACCGCTGTAATGTAAGATGGAGGTGTACACTGAACCTTACGCCATTTGGGTTACCGATATTAATAAAGGGGACGTTTAACAAATGGTATGGTTTTAAACTGTATGAAATAACAGATATTGAGCAATAATAAAGAAAAAAATTTTAATTACCTATATCTATTCATAAATATTTTAAATTTTAGGATTAAATATACTTTATAATAAAATATAGTAAATTATAACATTGTACCGTGTTGACATACTGACGTGGCTCTTTATATTACATACAATGTAATATGTATTAACTACATTTGAATAATTGAGCAACTTTCCTTATATTAACTTGAAGATAAAATTATGTTAAATGCTGATAGCATTAAACATTTTTCTCCACACAATTGAAATCCACCCTTTAACAAAGCGCTTTAATAACTATTATGAATTTTAATTTAAAGAACGGTCCCTTCATCAACTAAGAAGTCCCTTCATCAAGTAAGAAAGAAATGTAGTTTGTGATACAACTATATACATATATGTGAAACGTAATTATTTTTGTTCTTTGTTTCGATTAAACCCATGTATAACAGAAGTTGAAGTTTACTATCAATTTATGGGTAAGGAAGAAATATAGTTTGTTTTTTTTTATTGTGTAGAGGTAGCAAACGAGCATGCAGTCCAGCTGATTGTAAGTGGCCACTGCCGCCCATGGACATCAGTAATCATCCTCAAGTACGATTGAGTCATACCTAAGTTTGATCACAGATGCGTTGCTACCCCTGAGGACTAAGATGTTCGCCTCGCGTTTAAGTATAGCCGGCAACCACGCCTCTCTATACCGAAACACAATAAATTGCTTCACGGAGAATTATGAGAGGGTGACGGTGGTACCTCCCCGGTCGAACTACATGAGTTCTACCACCGGGCAAACCTGGCCTTGTGATACAACTACACCCTTATAGGAGAAACACTTACTTTTTGTGTTTTTTTTTTGTTCTTTGTTTCGATTAAACCCATGTATATTAGAAGTTGAAGTTTACTTCAGCGCTCAAGATTACTCGCCCGGAGGTGCACGAAGTTCTTATTAATGCTCGGCAATGGCGACTTCACATCCCCCTTCATTTTCCCCACGTTAAGCAAGAAACTTTATTGCTAGTCGAGAATTCTTAAAACATTCCCTTTTAGTTACTACCCGTTACTGTTGTACGTTTTTTAGCAATATCGTTCGTATATTCTTGTTTCTAAAATATAATAATACACAAACAACCTGACAAATTTTGTTAGCAATTTTTTTTTATTGTCTTAAAGTAGCAAACAAGCACGCAGTCCACCTGATGGTAACTGGTCACTGCCGCCCATAGACATTAGTGATCATCCACAAATACGAATAAATCGTACTTGAGGTTGACCACAGGTGCGTTGCTACCCCTGAGGACTAAGATGTTCACCTCGCGTTTAAATATGGCCAGCAACCACGCCTCTCCAAACAGACACTCAATAAATTGCTTCACGAATGATTATAAGGGTGCGATCGTTAAAAAATATTTCTTTAAATATCTGTTACGGCATCCAAAACAACATAGAGAAGACTAATCCACACCAAACATTCTCGCTTTACTCAGAAAACTATTTAACTTTATCAAGGAAACATATAAACAGTATTAGACGTACTGAGTAAAGGAAACAAATACGGCTGTTATCGGGTTACCAGACACAATAATACTCTCTCGGAGGAACGGTGTCTTTGTTAATGCGCACTGCTGACGTCTTAAACAACTGAAAGGTACCCAGTTTCACCTATCCTACACCCGCATTAATTAAGGAACTGTTTATTGTAATCAAGGAAATGTGAACAATCCATACAAATAAATAAAATTTGAGTGTCTGTTTGTAATATAAAAATAACTGGTTTTTACTAAATGCCTATGTATGTATACATGGTACATATACCAAAATAACATTTTTTACCATTTTTGTCTGTCTGTTTGTT
>DWNR01002470.1:0-13014 GCA_018250455.1 Polygonus leo
AATTGAAAACCGCTTATAGGTCTTTTAAGAAGTTTTTTTTATTTTTCATGATTTAATCATTTAGACGTACCTCTTTACTTCGTAACATTATAGTGGTATGTATATATGTTTTGTGTATGTAATATACCAATATGTTATATAACAATCAGAAAGCTTACGAAAATATTTATACATATTTTCCTTATTGTTAAAAGTTCCACGTTTCTCAAACCATACCATAATAAATTTCTATGCACGCCGAAATAGACACTATATCAATATTAGTTGAGAACATTTTTATCTGTTGCCTTTTATATTTTCGTTGATAAATTCAGATTTCTATGAATCGAGAGGCGAACGACCGATCTCCTAGCAACCGACGCTTGGCTCGCTAATCTAATACATTACATAATGGACAACCTTGAACGATTCAAATAGACGTTAAGGATGGCGATGTTTCCTTAGAAAAATTAATTTAGTTAAGATAATCGAAATCGAATCGATATTTTAAATATCGATTATCTAAACTACATTAATTTGTTTCAAAACTACAGTCAGAACAGTGTTGCCTAATAGAAAATAGAACTCATCAATTAATATTATAAATGAGATTTTGTGTTTGTTTGCTATATTTAATGTACGCGTTTGTAGGCGACTCATTACCTTATAGGTACTTTTATCCTGAAATTTCTATTTTCGACGTATAGAAAAGATGTTATAAATTAAAAATAAATTACAAAGTTGTGTTATACCGCATGGGAATACTGGGGAATCGCCTAGTGAAATGCTAAGAAAAATACCTTTTTCGATAAACTTTGTTAAAATATACTCAATTATGAGATCTTATTTACCATATAAATATCTTACAAAATATTTGTAATGAACAGTTTTAATAACATTCTAATTTTAAGGGTTTCCGACTAAGAAGAATATTTTATATTTATATAATTATATAAAGAATAATTTCTGTTATGTCGACGTAAATCGATTTTAATATACCTAAAATCGATTGCTCTTTTATCTGATTATATAGATCGACACCCCTAGCCGTTGCCTATTTGAGGCGGTGCCTCTTGAAGTCTTGTGCTACATTAATTTAATATTCGATTCTAGTTTCTCTACACAACCAATGCATTGATTTAGGTATTTGATTTTGAAAGACAACCTTGAGTTATAAGCTAGTAATTTTGTTTGCTTTTGTACTTACAAATTACAGAATGTATTTATTTGGGAATTACAAATCATGTGAATATGTCATGTTACTATGAGACATCTAATCGGACACTTATTTTGGATACGAAGGTCTCTAGCATCGCTAAACTAATGTTTAATGGAAACAAATAATGACGTAAGAAGCATACCGACAGACGCATGGAATGTTTACTGTTGTGTAATGATAAATCATTAGATCACGTTAAACACTGACCACGCTTAATCTTTGTGGACTTGGTCGTTTAAGTAGTTAAAGATATACCTACTGTATATTATACTATTATACTGTTTATTATAAATAACTACACCATTGTGTACGTATTGTAGTAAACAATATTATAATTCTCCGTGAAGCAATTGATTGTGTCTCGTTTTATAGAGGCGTGGTTCCTGGCTATGCTTCTGTGCTCAAGCAAAAAAGTCAAAGGTCTAAGGTACAATTCAATCGTATTCGGGAATGAACTGATGTCCATGGGCGACAGTGACCAATGCAAGCTCGTTTGCTACCATCATATCCTAAAAAACTCAACATTAAATGCCTATTTTAAGTATTTTATTGTATAGATTAAAGTTGCTTGAATGACGTGATATATGTCGACATTGAGCATATAGACAGCTCGAAATATTCTTAACCTTCTTGTAAATATAAATTAACAGCACACACATCTTCACCCCAACTCCCTAACGGGGTAGGGATTTGGCGACTATCGAGTGCCAAATGGCATCGAACAGAGACTATCGAGTGCCAAATGGCACGGTTCTGACATACTTGCCTAGCTTCTTCCACTTTCATAAATTAACAACACCACTATTTAATTTGCGTTTACATTTTATATTATTTCTAATTTAAAATTTCAGTTTATAAGTCAAATTCTAGACAATTGCTGAAAGAGTTAAATCTGCGGATGTATCCCGTCAAATGCTTTTATAAGCTTATCGTGAGTCTTCTAAGAGTGACCGAAGATGCCGATTTAACGCTTCGTTATAACATACAGTATCAACCCAGTCTCCATTAAGTAATGCACATCAAAAATATTAATTTCAGATGTAAAAAATTAAAAATTAAAGATATAAAAACTGGTAGTTCCGTAAAATAAAACCTTAAGAACTAAATTGGTGGTTCTTAAGAAATATTTTTTTTCAGTGAATAATTTGACATTATTGGAAATCAGTAATCTCATGTTAATTAACAAATTTAAATCAATTAAAAAAAAAAAAACAAAAAGAGAAATATTATTCCCATCTTAATTAAGTTTATAAAACGTCATGCATATAAAATTTACCTGCAACTTTTTTTCTATTTTCATTGTTATTTTGCCGTGGCATAACTTCATATTTTTAACTGGGATTTCATGTAAATAAGATTTACATAAACTTAGTGTAGACATTACACTTTTTCACAAAATTCATGAACCATTTAGAAAACTTGAATAAACACTGACATAAAAGCTCTAGTTGATCTACAAAGGAAAATACATTGATCAACTGAAACAAACAAAAAAAACAGTGCTAACGTTACTTAAAAAAATATTTGTAATTATATACATCTAAAAGACATTTGCAAACTGATATGTGAATCGATATTTTTGTGATAAGATTAATAAATCCCTCTGAATATGATCGATTTTTAATTGAAAAGGAAATACTTAATATCACTCTGAGTCACGGATTAGCTAGACCTGTCTAGTTAATATTGTGTGTTATTTGATTTTCCGACTAGATTCCTGAGATAAATGGCTGAAATCGATATATTTGTGCCGATATCTATGGAGGGCTTATCACATTTTGAAAAAACTGGAGATTTAGCAAAAGTGAATCGTGCTATATGCCCCCATATAAATTATGTATGTATATTCTGGTTTAAAATATCGAGATGGTTTTCCAGTACATTAGGAATATGTCATGTTTTATCTATTTATGAATCTGATCCTCTATCGTCGCTACTAAAGAAAAGATTTACATCATAATTAAAAATCCAAATATTATTTTGAGATGACAATATTATCTCGCTTTTCACATTTAAGGTAGTATTTGAGTGGTCTTAAAGTAAATCTTCACTGTGCTAGTTCGGACACAGGCCATCCCCGACTAGGTGGACAGACGAGCTGAAGACAGCAAACACATCTCCGAAGACAGCAAACACATTCAGAATGAGACTGACTTCTTCTACAGTTGTACTATTTGACAGTATTTTAAAGTTTCTAGAAAGAAAAAATACCTTCGAAGGACCCTCGAGACATCTTATAGCTTATTTTGTTATATTATTTAATCTCTAAACGTCTTGTTTTCCTTAAGATTTTCTATCACACAAAAGCAAGCGATAACTATTTTATAATACGCAAGTATGTGATCAGACTTGCGGTTTGAACCGCGGACCACCAGTGTGGAATTTAAGTACCAGGCTGTATAGTCGTATTATAGCCTTATATTACCAGACGCTCATGCATAAGACATTGTAACGTGTATAATATTCAACTTATTAGACTTGATTAGAAAAATAAATATTAATTTCTGTTCATGAGACGCAAATTTAAATGTTATTAACAGATTCCACTAGTGTATGTATTGTAATTAGTTTTTTTTTATGCAAGTTTTTAGCTATAGCATCTCAGGAACTACTAATTCGAAGTAAAAAATATATTTTTGTGTTGAATAGTGCATTTATTGAGGAAGGGTAAAGGCTATATAACATCACGCTATGACCAATAGGAGCACTGTGTTGTGTTACGTATGTTAGAAAAACGGGGAATAATTTGACTTACTCTCTCTTATATGACGCAAACGAAGTTGCGCGGGTCAGTTAGTAAAATATAAAGGACTGTATGTCGATGTGAGTATCATATCACATCTGCTGAACGTACTGCTCTGACGATTCGCCGCCGAGTAATACCAAAGTGTTCTTATGTCATGTCATGGAATACTATAACCGACACTTCATCAACATATTGATCATCACAGTTTTCAGAAGTAGAATCTACTTTACCGGCTTCAAATAGGACTAAATGTAATGTTGCTCTTTAGCGTAGTTGTAATAGTTCAATCGGGGATATACCATCCCCACCCTCATAATCCTCCGTGAAGCAATGTTTGTATTTAGATTTAAAGCAGCGTGCTTGCCGACTAAACTAATAGACGAGGCGACTATCTTATTCCTCAGGGGTAACAACGCATCTGCTATCATATTAAGGTATGATTCAATCGTACTTGGGGATGATAACTGATGTCAATAGGCGGCAGACCTAAACCACTTACCATCAGGTGGAGTGCATGCTCGTTTGCTACCTTTATACGATAAGAAAAATGTCATTGGCAATAAGACTATTGATTTAGGTGGACTTCATTCTCGTTTGCTACTTTAAATGACTATAAAAACTGTGTTAAAAGTCCGCTATTTAGCGGGTTGCCCGCAACACACTTGACATTTCATTTTGACGTTGATTGCAATGTCAAAGTTCAAGGATCCAAAATATTCCATGACGAGAAGGCGAAACTGGTATGTAATTAATATTATATTGCTAGTTTCTTTATTATATATTTGTTAATTAATATAGTTAAGTGATTAAATCCAAAATTGTTGGTGACTGTACCAGTCTGTCACGCCAAGGATCTCGGGTTCAAATCCTGGTTGGACATAAATCTGTCCCGAGGTACCACCGAGCCTCTAACATTGAAAAAGATTTGGTTACCAAATCTGCACACATTTACACATCCTTGAAATGTTCTTTCCATATGTGTTGGCTTCATCCCGATGTTTATTTTGGAAGCAAACGCTAACTAATTATTTAAAATTTTAATAAACAAGCTTATTTCGAAAATCAGCGTATCTATTTTTATTTATTTATTTAAATTATATTATTATTACTTATATGTTAAACTGATATTTTTTAAATTATATAATATTGTTAGCAAATCTTATTTCTCCCCAATTATTTTAAATTTTCAATTAATAAATACCAATTATAGTGTTTACATTTTTTATTATCACTTATCACCAAATGTTCGCGTCAAACAAATGTACTTTTTAATTAACATGTAAATATAAATGTAAATCAATATTAATTTACGACTTTATAATGTCTACAAATGCAATTAATTATGAATGCCATGCCCACCTATAATTACGTGTATAGTGTGTATACCATTAATAATGACCTTGTACTTGTAATATATTTATTTTAATACCACACATTGGTAAACCGTAGGTTAATATCTTTTTTAAATAAGAACCAACGTAAGGAACGTGTTTTTAATCTTATAGTTTATACCTTATTAGTTTTAACTTGGCTATCACTTTTTATACAAAAATATTTCCTGTCAAAATATGAATCTTCTTTTCACGTTACGTCGTGCGTAAGCTTCTTGTCACGTTACAGCGTGTAGTATTAGGTGGACATGAATACTCATGTACTACCTTAATATGATAAAAATATAGTAACACTAACGCTGCTACCTTTATAAGATAAGAAAAAGTAGGAATAGAATACTATAACGCACTATAAATAATTTTATTTATTCTTTACTAGCGGACCCAACAGACTTCGTTCTGTCAAATAGAATCGACTGATTTATATATACTCAATTCGCCTGTAATTTGTTTAGACAATAAAGTTCAAAAGAAAAGGGCTGTTTTAGGGATTTCCTGGAAATTATTCGATTTTTTCTCGCCGTAAAAACCATCCTTGGACTTCAAGGAACATTAAAAAAGAAGAATTGTTAAGATTGATCCATGCGTCGTTGAATTATGCGCTTACCAACACATTTTGCGATTCATTTTTATATTATAGATTGTACTATGTGTAGGATGAGATGATAAGATGATCGTCTTGTGTGTAAATATCAATACCAATATTTAAAATAAATTCAATTGTTTCTATAATTCATTACCTATTTACATGAGGCATGCGGCAGATAGACGTATGAAATGACAGTGAGACAGAGTATTAATTAATGCAATTAATTTGAATTGAGTAGCTCGCATAATTATAAACGAACATCACGTACGATAATAGGTACGCTTTGTCCGTAACTTTGAAGCGGTATACTGTATCTCTTGGAATTGTGTATTAATATGGTCGCTGCAACAACAAATACTAAGAATAAAATAAAATTAATTCTCCATGTAAATAAACCAGTCTTATCCGTTTTTTTCCGCATACCTCAAATGTTGACAAAATATGTATAAGTAAAGCTATGTATCGAATAAAAAAAAAACTTTATTGCAACCCTTCTTGTGCGAATCGATGCCGTAATGTAGGTATGTACAAAATTTCATAAATTATCATTTGCATTCTTAGTATTACTCATGATAAGCATTTTTCTACTGGTCATTTATTGTAATCCATAAAATAATAGACTGAATTGTGTGATTAAAAGAATACGATTTAGTCTAGTTTGCCCTTAAACTGAGTAAACCCCATTTTCCAATACCAGGCACGTAGTCTGATTTTTCGAGGTGTAAAAATAAAAAAAGTAATTCAACCAATGTAAAATCGGTAACTAGTATAAAAAAAATTAACATGCGAGTCAGACTAGCTCGCAGACTAAAACTATGTATTTGCAATGTACTAAAATTGTGTACACATGTCCTACAATGCAACAACTGAACAACAACAACACAACAAACACAAACAACAAGAAAATCAAACTCACACTTGACCGATTGATTCTTCTTCGAAGTGTCATAATCAATTTTTAATATTTTTTCCGGTTAGAGTTTTCATGCATTTTCCTGTTACCGGCTAAATTGTTTTATGTGACTTCGGTCTATAACTTAAATGAGGTCAAGATAACCTTATCTTGATAATGATAACAGAATGAGTACTTTATTATATTAATACTTAGATGCGTTAAAATAATCATGGGCGTTGGCCCTACCTCAATCAAATATTAATAGTCGATATCGATTACAGAACTATGTGTATAAACTGAAATTTTTTGTTGATCGGTTTAAGTAATTCTAACCAGTAGCTCATTTTGATACAGCCGATAATTGCGTGCATTTTTGAATAGGTGTAACTTTACGAAATATATTCGTTAAACATACCGATTACGCCCGCTTTCACTGAAGCATCCGCTACGCACGTTCTGTTATCAGTGTACCGTATCTGATAATACGTACAAATAATTCCAGCGTCTTAATCGTTCACAAGTAACACAAGACGAGTCTGATAAGAACTTGCTAATCCGATAAGGTATGCACAAAACTGATTATAAGTAGCTATGTTTCTCACTAAATATTCAATTCCACACACGACGTGTTTTAAAACTGAATGCACACTCAAAACGTACGTCGAGTGCCAATCGTTATCGAAGATATACTAACATGCACGACGGAATTACTTTACACTCACACGTCTATCTTAATGGCCGATATAGAATAGCGGACGAAAAATATCACTGCCGAAACCGGTTGTATTGTAAATTTTGACACATATCTAATGTATGTTGTGTTGCGTAACGCAATTCGTCTGTAAGAGTTGCTTTCGCTAACACAAAATAAAGAAGAGTATTTGAGCCGCTACACTACCGGCCAGCGCCCACGTTAGATTCGATTTATTTTCGTCTAGCCTAGGTATATTGTTCCTATAGGTGCTCGCCACAACGCTAATATGCTTTGTCAAGCGCGACCGAACAATTTTGATACTAACTCTTGTTTTTACGTTTACTAGAGTTACCAGAAATCAAGACATGCTTCATTACACACTCAATGTCAGTATTTTTCCGCTTCATTTCAGAAGATCTAGTGGACATTGACTTTATAAATGTGTTCGTGCATTTGTACTAATAAATAAAAGAAAACATGAAAAAAACTTTTTTTTTTCTATAATTTTTCATCAGTGTTGATTTGACTTGTTTTTTTTATTGATACTAGTAAAATATGTAATTATAGATAATACAAGCCTTTTGTATTTGTACCTGAAAAAAGTGTTAAATCAACTATGAGATTCATGCCTAAGCTACATAATTTAAATAAAAAAAAAACAAGAAAGTATTGCTACAAAATACAGGCACAACTAGTTTTTTTGTGCTTTAGGTTTGTAGCTATAGTTAGTGATCCCTCGCCTGCCTACTACATATTGATCAAGTGCGTTGTAGGCATATACTAAGAATTTTGATTAGTTATTTTTAAATATTGATACTAAGCGCAGCTGTTCTTGAAACTTTGCCAATTATTAATAATAAATTTGGCATCCTTATTCAAACTGGAAATTGGGTTCCTGTGCTCTCAATGATAATCTCTTTTAAAATTAATTACTTATGATCATGATACGGTAGTAAAGTATTTAGGATTTTAGTGGGAAGTGTTATGTTCGAAGGTAATATTTTTAGTACATACACGCATTATTTATTTTCTATTATTTGGCCTTGGACGTACTAGTATTAGGCTTAAAATCAAATTTAAATCAATGAAAGTGAATTAAAAACACGAAGTATCATTTATGTTTATTCCTATGAAGTATCAACTAGTGGCGACCATACAAACTGTGATAAAGATGAGGCAGAGGCCTTACAAGGCTGCACCAAGGCTACTACAAGTCGTGAGTCCATATAAATACATATATAAGTTAGAACAAGCGACAGCTAGAGTATCTTCAATCGGCAGTTTATTTATTTGTTCTCTTATCGCTATCCTCATTGTTTATGTAATAATGTAACGTCGTTTGCTTATTTATGTAAATTTGATTATGATGAAGTCTCTCTTGCTTTACTGCACTTGCAACAATTATAATCATAAATACCATTTATATATGTTATCGAAATGTTGACCCAGAATATAGGTGAACTGTATACAGTTTTTTATAGTGCGTTAGTTGCTATGTAAAATATTATATGACGATGAAAGTATTAGTTTTCTCTGTCTGGGCTATCACCAATAAAGATTGATGAAGATTTTTTAAATGCGATCGCTGGCAAAATATGGATAGATTTGTACTATTTAATGAAATTATACTATTCATATATGAATAAAACAAGACCACTAGTTGTGTTTTTTTAAATATTTCCAAAAATTAAAAAAGTAAATTAAAAAAGTAAATTGCAATATAGACTTATATTTTGTAAAAGTTTTTTTCTATGTTTGATGCGAAGATCTATATATTTTTTGAAAAGTCCATTCCCAAAAACTAAATGGCTGATATTTCCGAGAGGAGCGCAAATGCACCTTCTTATTATCTTGATTGTATCCTTAAATTATCGTTAACCTATCACCAGATACGTTGTAAAACCCTACTTCAAAAATGTCTAGAAACTTTTAATATACCTACTAAATTTTTTACACACACACAGTTTGGAGGTAAGTTTTATACTTGATATCATTTTCATGCTGCTTCATTAATAATGTATCCGCTATACGTAGGTAGCGGATCCAAAAGTTCTCGGTCGCCTGGGTACTTATTAATATAAGACAATAATAGGAGTAGCCTTCGATCAAGAATAGCAGATATTCAAGACGCTCAAAAAATAATTTACTGAAGGCACAAATGCTTGTGTTTTAATTTAACTAATAAGCTCCAAAACCGCTCAACTATCGTCTTAAGGTAGCAAACGAGCAGTTGAACCATGACAGCTGACGCCATTTTTAAAATATGATTGTTTAATACGCAATACAATACATTTCAGGCTATATTTAGATATTTATACTTGCGATCAAACTTGTTTATTAAATTAGTGTTGGCTAGTGTTGTAAGGATATATTGTAAAGTATAGTAAAGTATGCATTGAATTATCAGTTTTGCAACATTACATTTTTATTGTCACGATGTCGCTAAAAGTAGCAGAAAATGTTATATTCATCGTAGGTACGTGCATTAACTGTGTAACTACTTTAAAGTGTAGTTTTAAACAAAAAACTGACCGAATGAATGATAGATGTAGATTTTTTTTAACAATAATGAAAGCTTTATCCAATTTCTCGGTTGCAATGAAACGAAAATAATAACTTCAATTTTACGTAGTATTTTTAGCTTGTCAGAAAATTCTTTAATTTGATATCCATACCACATGAATAGGATCTTTGGATAGGATTTGGATGGGTTATTTAAGTTCACCATATTGAACTTTAAATTGTAATTGTATATAAAGTTAAAATTGTGAGCAAAATTTCAGCTCAATAGGTTAATGTCTTAAAACAAGCATAAGAAATAAAATTTATAAAATACTTTTGATAACAATAACTATCAAGACTACTGGGTACGGTTTAAAGCTTAAAAGTATAATTGACCCATAGTATAATGACTGTAGTGACGCAAGCAATGGCATAACTACTATTCATGGTGCATGAATATTGCACCGGTAAGAATGCATACTTATGACACATAAATAAAAACTACTAAACATAAAATTAATTGTTTCAGAATATAACCAGACCCTTAGTAAAGGGATTGTCCACATCTATCATACTAATATTATAAAGCTGAAGAGTTTGCTTGTTTGAACTCGCTAATCTCAGGAAATACTGGTTCGAATTGAAAAAATATTTTAGTGTAAGATAGCCTATTTATTGAGAACGGTTATAGGCTATATAGTTAGGCTATATAATACGCTACGACTAATAGGAGTGGAATATCTATAAAAAATGTTGCGAAAACGGGGAAATCTATTAATCATTTAATTAAAGCAAGAATTATCTCATTTAAGAAACTATTTTCATGAAACATGGATTAGTCTTCATACATCAGGTATCTACTAAAGGTTTTTTGATTACGAATGTGGCAGTGGCTCCAGACATTCAGGTATATATTTGTTTGCTACCTCTATTCAATAAAATAGGTACACATTAAACCTTACCCACATTACAATTGACAAGTACTTTAATTTTATTCATGAATGTAAATTGAATCAACACATAAAATACCTATTCAATATAAATTGTACTATAAGTTACGTAACTTACTTAAATGGCTTATGTTTTTCCCGCTTTCAAAAAGAGTATTGGTATATTAGTGAAATCTTCGGCCAAACTTAGTAGTAGAATGAGGTGAGTTTGTGAGGTGGTAGAACTCATCTAGTTCGACCGGGGAGTTACCACCGCCACCCTCATAATCCTCCGTGAAGCAATTTATTGTGTTTCGGTATAGAAAGGCGTAGTTGCCGGGCTATACTTAAACGCGAGGCGAACATCTTAGTCCTCAGGGGTAGCAACGCATCTGTGATCAAACTTAGGTATGACTCAATCGTACTTGATGATGATTACTGATGTCCATGGGCAACAGTGGCCACTTACTATCCGGTGGACTCCATGCTCGTTTGCTACATTTACACAATAAAAAAGAGTAACATGACAGAGAAATGTAGTAAAATGCCATGAGTCACAATCAGGTCGCCGGGGCCGCAACAATTTTCGCGATACGAATCGCTACACGAAACCAACTTTACAGGCTTTAAATGGATTCATTTCAGCGTTCGCTAGTAGTAACCGACTTCAAATAGAAGGAGGTTATCAATTCGACTGTATTTTTTTAAGTTTGTTACTCGATTACTCCGCCAATTCTTAACGGAATTTGATGATATTTTTTTTAGATAGGTCTTGCTACGGAGGTGGTCTCATTTTTTTCAGAATTATTGGACCTTGAACTACGAAGATATACCAGCGAATTCCTCAACCTGCAACGGGTAATGTTTAACGGGTAACGGGTAACTTTATTGTTTATGAACCACTTTTGATAATTCTTTTTGCTGTAAGGTCAGTATAGTGTCGAAAATATTTTCATAATTACTGACCTTCAACCTTGAAAGGTACATTAGCGAACTCCTCAATATCTTATGTGAAAGGCGTAATAAATAATTCGCCCCAAAGTTTATGATCAAAGGAATTCAGAAGTTCACATTATTGCGGAAAGCCAAGTTCTGACGATGCATGGGTACTGCCTGTCAAAACTGTAACTCTGTGGTATTTGCCACTTTGAAAGAAGTGTTGTGAATACTAAGCAGAAACTACATGACGAGTTTCAAATCACAACTCCTCAGTTGTAAATTTCTGATGATGAAGGTAAAGTTCAATAAATAAACTATCAATTTCAAAGTAGTATATTAAAAATAAAGTTGCTATGGTTGCCAAGAAGGAAGCATGTGAAGTGAAGGAGGAGATGGCACCTTCAAAATTATTAAATATTTTTCACTTTTTAGTTCATCTTAAGTTGTTTCTATTTTTGGACAAAAAAATAATATAATAGAAGTAGCAAATAAACGCGCATCCCATCTCTTTTCAAGCTATCATTAGCACCTACAGATAACAGTACCCAGGTCAAAAGAACTACTTACAAGACGACAAAGGTAGGATGGAATGCTTAAAAATATAGTCTATCATTTTAAAGGCCTGTCGAATATTCGTATTCGTCTAATATTAATCGCACAAAGAAATTTTTTTACTACTACAAAAATATACATTCTTACTTGTAAATTGACTTAAACTTCCGAGGGTGAATTTGCACACATTGCTATTTAAAGTATTAGTATTTAAGGAATAAGTCGTTATGCAGCCTGTTGTGTATGTCATTTAAAACTAGTTTTTTTTCGCGACTTTGGCCGCATTGATTTAGTAGTTGTTTTTACGTGATGCGCATATGAATAGCAAGTTAATAAAAACTTTTTTTTTTATTAATAGCGAATCATAGCGATAAAAGAGATTCTTAGCGCAGGGCATACATTTAAAAAAATCTTTACCTATACTACAACATATGTAAAATTACCTTAGCATTACCCTTAGCTTATACTATTTAATATAAAAACTTTTAACTAAAAATAGAAGCGACTTCAAGATGAACTAAAAAGTGAAAAATAATTAATAATTTTGATATCGGTGCCAAGTGTGCCAAGGAAGTACAT
>DWNR01002471.1:0-13012 GCA_018250455.1 Polygonus leo
ATGCGTGGTCATACATAAAAAAAAAAAATATACACGTCGACTTGAGAACCTCCTTTTTCTTTGAAGTCGGTTAAAAATAAGAATCCTTAATTCTCTACCAGTTTGGTAAGCATTTTCAATTCTTTCAGAGATTAACATATATTTTAATTTATACTACGTTATTATTGTGACGTCATATATCTATCCATGACCGATGTATTAAACGGATCGTTTGAATTGAAACCTTTATCAATATCTGAGGAAATTGAGCGGAGCGTAATCAAATATGTAATGCGTTAATGATAAACTTTCATCGTGTTTTTACCAATTTTTGAAGACATTTGATACGTTTGTTATCGATTTTGTTATTAATATTAAAATTAATTTCGATTATTTATCAAGCTAATTTATATAAGTCTAAGTATGTAATACCTTTATTATTACTATTTATAGTATATTGCTTATCAGTAATTATAAAATCTTATTAACATAGGTTATACATTACCTATTATTTGTTAACTTCATTTTATCTTGAGAAAGATTATAATCCTTTTTAATACTTGTAAGTATTGTATTACATCTTAATTACAACTTATCCTTTTCATAAGAGAATAGTCCGTAGTAAGCTAAAATGTCTTTTTAGATTTGTTTACTATTTTACATAGTTACAAGTGGAGCTAATTAAAGCGTGTTAATTAATAGCATTAATACTTTTATCAACCAAGTTCTGTGGTATATATGTCGATAAATCTATTTCATTCATATACAACATAATATATTGAATTTATATTTTCTTATTGAGTTTAATAGGGTTTTTATGTATATATTTTTGGATTTTGTTCAGGGATAATAGTAATTAAATCGGGAACAAACAAAACATTATGAAAATTAAAAAGGAGTACCGGTACATTTTTTGTGATTTTTATGTGTCATAATCGACAAAACATAATCCGTCACAGTTGTAGACCGTGACATAAAAATTATCAATTATGTACATAAATACATACGCTCAAAAACATTCCCTTATTCCGGCACGGTGCAGTCCGGGAAAAAAAAAAGACACCACCTATAACTAAGAAAATGAATACGATTTACAATAATTATTTTTACGCATATCTCTATAAATAGTTGAAACAAATTATAAGAAAGAAAGCAAATTATAAGAAAAAAAATGTAGTTAATTGAACTCAGATAAAAAAAATGTGACTTAAATAAAAACAAACGGAATTACTCGCAAATTTTTTACTTCCGGCAAATACATATACGGATTTTACGAGGTACGTTACAAATGATAAATCATTTACCTGTTGTTCGCAATTACAAAATAATATAATTAATTCACTAGAAACATGGCGTTAAAATACCTATATTGTTTGATAAGGTATTTTACAATTACGAAGAATATCTACAGGAAAACTCTTCTGCAGCGTTGATTAATTAACTGTAAATTAAACATTAATTTGCGTTTCTTTGAATTTTAGTATTGTTTCTGGATTCAATCATCAGTAGGGTTTTGGGAGGCTATTTATTAATTTATTTTTTAAATGTAACACTAAGTAGGTACTTAATAAAATAAATGCTGGAATTTCAATTAAAACAATAGGAAAATACTTGTAAATAATTTGAATTAAATTTAAACATAATGACTCTTTGGATATGGCTCTAAATATGATTATTAAAATGATAATATTTTTCAAATGAAAAAGTAGTTAAAACGCTCGAATATTCGAATTTTATTATTACAATCTTTATCCTTACAAAATTATTTACATGACTTTAATCGTCCCGTCAAAGTTAGTTTAGCGTGGTCTTATATTTGCGTCCTTTGTGCCCATTTTTTCTTGTGGCATGGATACAAAGTAAAAAAAAATAGTCAACCCAGAAGATAAAGCTTCAGAAATTTCAGTTGCACCTCTGCCTAACCCGTCCATTTATTATGCTGATTGTTGTAACACGTGGATCGTTAAAAAATAACGTTTTATAAATTGTTTAATTGATCCTATCGTAACTAATATTAATTTATAATTCATTGATTTATAATATTAGCTACGATATGGCGAATGTAAGTTTGTTATCCCTTTCAATATTAACTATTTTTGTATAAAAATTGCCTAGAGTACAAAAACGGACAAGTACACAGAATAGGATATCTATAATCCAGAAAAATACCGTTCTCAAAGTTAAGAAAATTTGATTCTAAATACAAAACAAACTTGAATAAAACCCCGTACGAAGCTGGGAGCAGAAGATAGTAAATATGTATATAATAGTTAAAAAGACAATATTCTGATTAAAATATACGCGTAAGTTATGTTAAAAACAACAGGTGCATAAACTGTTCAAGTTAAATAATATTTGCTTATCGGAAATGTGGCAATACATAAATGTGACAGGTTGGCACCAGCCGCCAAGTTAGGCTTGGACCGATTATTTATAATGACCTATAATAGTTTTGTCAGTTAATTTAGATTGCATCTCTACGGCCGAAAGATTGAAATATTTGCATTAAACCGCTTCGAATATTTCAACGCATAGATAATTTATTTGACGTCCTGTTTTGTGGACTTATAATGCAAACACGCAATGCACAATAGTTGCACAATTCCCGTGATCTTAATAATGTTGTCGGTTTCGCAACTGATATACTATGTAAATATACACCTACTTATAATATAATAGTCCACCAAGAAAACAATTAAACTTTTATTAGAAAATATTAAAAGGTTTTAATATTTTTAACAACTTATGCTTTGAATAGTAGAAATACCACACTCGATAATTTGAGAAAAAATAAACATAGAAGGATAATTGTGTACCTACTTGGCAAAAATCCGAATTAGACCTAAGATATATAAATTCATCGTTATCCCTGCATGAACGCGGATCGAACCGACAACATGTGGTAAATAACTATGGCGACACAGTTAATCGGGTCGAAACATTTCCTCGGAGTTATGCGCATTAGTTATTACAAGACAGTTAAAGTGACGTAGTATTGAGATTGAACTGTTCAGGACCATAACGATTTCTATTAACCGTAATGAAGTGTGACGCTAACACATTTATGTCTGCTGTGATGTTTATTACTCGGATATACCTATAGATCTCTGATAAACAATATATATGCAATTATTCTATATTAAATTCAGTATTATGCGATGATGTCATTAAATTAAAATACGTTTTTCTATTAAATTACGTCAAAATCATCTAAAGTCTTGCCTACACCCCGTACTGATTTACCGTATATTGCATAATCTCTCTATAATAGTATGGAAAATATACACATATTTGGTTATATGTACTTGCTATTATGTTCTTACAAGTCAACTATAATTCCGCGAAAAGAATAATTTTACTGTAAATGAGGTTAAAAATAGATCATTTTCGTAGATATATTAATCTTGTACACAACATGCACAACATTCTTTAGGTTGATATTGGTTAATATTAGGTATTTATTGTGAAATGTAGCTATACGTCATAATTAAATTAGGGTAAGACTGCTGATTACAATTTATTATAGGTACTTAATCAGTTTTATCGCGTTTAATCTGCATTATTTTCGATTTTTTATTAATAATACGGATGATCCGCTAGTAAATTTTGGACAATGATTGAATATCTATCGAATTTTGGTCGAGAATTAAAATTTTTGCGAAGGAATTCAGACGTAATGTATTAATTAACACGACAGTCTGTCCGACTAATTGTAATTGGGTAATATGAGAGTGCAGTCCAGACAATTGGTGTTCTTAAAAGGAAGATTAATAATGTTACAGTCATTGTTAATTTACTTTCATTTCACAGTTATGTCGGCTTACAGAATCGCTAGGAGCGGAATTCGAATCCGTTAGCCAGCTGTTCGTACGCAAGTGGCGTCCATGCTGTACGTTCGAGCTTTGCATAAGTATACTTGTAACATCATATGCACCACGTTTAATTAAGCTTCGACACACTCGATCTGCAGATAAACTAGCGTCAATGACAAAGCGACGTAAGAATTTGTCGTTGGAAACATCAAAATGTATTAATTTCACATTTAAAAAATCATTGTAATTGATTTAAGTATGACAAATTTCACCACGACAAAGATTTGTATGTGTTGGACAACCTAACATTTTCATAATTTTTAATTACAAAATCCGATTTTCCTTTTTTATATTATTTTCAACCAATTTCATCTTATAGTCATCAAAATCTTTATAGTCATCAAAAGGAAAGTCAAAAAGACGGTGAATTATTTTAATTGCTACGTTCTATTTTTGAAAATCCAAATACACATGTCGGGGTTTAACTGAACGAAATGTAAAATAAATAATTAAGTCATACAATTAGGCCTCGTAACCCACTCATGCGAACCACGCCAAGACTTTCTGAGAATTATTAGCGTAACTGTAAATAAAGTAATTTATTTTTCTCTAAGAATTATAAATATAATTCTTGGAAAATTATGCTTAAAGTTTTTTATAGTATTCCACATGGCGATAAGACAGGCGCCTCCCTCTGACGACACCGTATGTTTCATCGTTTTCAGCGAAAGATTATGACTCAGAGTAGACCTATCCTTACTCATACCATTTATTGTTGCCTATCTGGTACTACGTACAAGTATTTATTAATATCTCCGACATTCGTATTATAAGATGCTTTAAATGACGCTCATGTAAAATTGTACAAATTTGTTTGATTAATGGGTACTTACTACCATATATTTTATTAGCACACTTCAATGTTTAAAAATGTACTGAATTTTAATAAACGAAACGAAAAGAAATCATTTTTGGTTTTGATATTAAAACAAATTAAATCATGCATACCTATTCTAAATGTAATTAAATAGGTACACGTATTATAATTATTTTTATGGCCACGGTAGGTACAGTTATTCTAAGTATCCTTTTATTGTCTAGGTTAATGTTACCTCAGGATGACCTCGTGAGAGGTAAATGCTTAAGTGGTTACTATGTAAGCTACAGCTCTAATGAGGTGAAAAGAAAAATAATTACTGTCTTACGGTTTTATCTAGAAACTGTTAGGTAAATCCTCAAAACTTTCATGAGCTTGTGGTTCATTTAAAATACGATTAACATTTTATTGTTTGATTGATTTACTTGTTTTATAGTATATAGTCTATATTTACTAGAACTAGGTACGGATTTCTACAGCAATAATGCAATAAATATTTTATTTTATTTGAATTCTACCTACTATATATAATTAAGGTCTTTAATGAAGGGCTTTAGATTTTTGTATTGATGAACCGTCCATAACCGTCTGTTACAGACTTATATCTCTTGCACGGTAATGGGTAATTTTGACATAATGTGTTTAATTTTGCTACTTCAACAACAAATACAAAAATAAAAAAGGTAAAAAAATAAAAGGGGGCTTCCCATAAAATAAATCGGTATTCTGGCACTACGTGTTCAATATTTTCAAATTGATCACAGCGCCATCTGTACAAGACCTCTTGGTGGGCGAGTCTGACACGCAATGGCCCATCATTTCATAATGAGATAAAAAAATTAAAATTAGGGTTTAGGTTCCGTATGAAAAAGAGTATACAACCCCAATACTTCGCGTCCGTGCGTGCGTTCATCCATCCTGTCACAGGTTACTATTTCGTGGAACCCGATAGGTAGATTTTTTACAGATAGCGCAATTCCATGGTCACTATGACAACAAATACTGTAACACAGAAATTGTTAAAAATAAAGGAGATTCTCGTGCAAATACCAGTATTATTAGACGTTTTTCTTAAGTTATAATAGATGGCGCTATAAGTATATTTAATGGCGCGAGCGCAAAAATTTCCAAATTGTCACTAGACGGCTTTAAAGTAAACTAAATTGCGGTAACGATTTATGTTATAAGTTTGATAAAATTCATTTATTGTATAAATTACAACGTGGCAGTAACGAAATAAAGTCGTCTTTTTACAGTTATACTTACAGTCCATTGGAATTAATGTAATGTGTGTATGGAAGAATCTAAAGGTAGGCAATAATTATGGATATTTTTGTACTACGATTTTAAATTTTTAATTACTACAATGTAAAAGTAAAAATATATAATTGTGCACAAAGGCACAGGTAGTTGTATTTTACAATAGTCCTCTCTCAAAGACACGAAGAGCCCAGCTAATTAAACTTATCCTATCTGGCCTCGCTTGAACCGTGTGTTCCCGTCTTCCACAACATTTATGCCCGTGAAGGTATATTTACGATCTTTTCGCTTACGAGTAGTAAAACTTGTATTTTATAACTGAGTTATACAAATGCGCTTTTTAATTACTAGCTATTACGTTAACGTTAAAACATTAAGTAAGGTTTTAGGAATCGTATGTTAATGTTAAATGGTCAATGCACCACACCTGTCACTTGATCCAAACGTATGTATATGAATATTTTATGGAAAAATTAAAACGACAAAGCCCTATTACATACTTTTACTTTAAAAACGTATAAAACTATGTTCTTTTTTAGTCCTACTTTTTAAGATTTTAAGTCTTACGTAAACAGTGAGTAGTAGGAATGGTAAGCAAACCTTCCCCTACCTCGGTAGTGCCCTAACAATTATAAAATCCACATAGGTATAATGCCCATGCTACCTGCTTATGTCGACCCAATGAAGGCTAAAGTGAATAACGTACTTAGAAATTACAGACAAAGCATTGTACCAAACATCATTATCATTTATTTCAGTTATAAAAAAGTTGAAACATATGTTACTTTTAAATAACAGTAGTAAATGACGATGGTCTCGTGGTTATACAGATTATAACGAATGTCAACGGCCTAGCAGCAGGGCAATATTCATACACGTCATAACGTTATTATATTAATTAAAATAATGTAAAAATATACTCTAAATATTGTTTCTATAGCTATAATGTATTTTGGTCGCTACAAATATTTCCTTATCAGACAAAGCGTCATCAAAATACCCTCAGAATGACGTAAAACTCATATCGATATTATCTTCTTAGGTAATAATTTAAGGAATTCGGCATTTATCGGATTCTCCGATATAAAACGATGATAATATATGATTGGTTTCTACAATATCTGAATTGCCACTTCATTATCACATACCAATATTGTTACTCAGAAACATGGTTATTGTATGTATGAATAGGTGTATTGTGTGATGTAATCCTTTAGATAGCGCCCTTTCGTAACGAATAATGACAAAGATTTTTACACATTGTTCTAATAATATTATTTTGTTACAATTTTCTTAAGCATCGTATTTAATTATTTTACGTATTTTTATGCTCTTTGTAAATCTGACAGGGTACCCATCCTCAGCACCCATACATACTTACAAAGGTTCCAGAAATATACTGCTATTAATATCTTGCTCACACTTGGTGGCCCAAAGAAAACAATTTTAAACATCGCAAGCAAAAGCTATCTAATCTAAGTTAAGCAAAAGTAGGTAATGCTCATCTTTAACCATTTAAAAGTTTTCAAACTCCACATACCTATTTAATAAGTTATGATGTGCCAAGTGCATTTGAGTTTTATCTTATCTTTCTTTTACACTAAAGTGTTTTACAGTTAAAAGAGTTTAAGTGATAAATATTCAGTTTTAGGTAATTATTCTAAGACTAACATAATAGATTCGCATATATTTGCTAAATTAGGAAACATGGACTAAAATTATTCAAGATTATCATTAGCAATACAGTCATGTGTTTAAAAAATACTCTACGATCTGGTTTAAAGAATATAATTAGGCAGACTTATTTAACTCCACCGTACAAATAGAGTGCATTTCATAGCCCTCTGCAATATCAGATTGACTTGGAGAACCGCATATCTGTTTTTTGTTGGACGACTTTCCAATTTTTTTTACACGTATATTATTTAAGATACAGCTTCAATTTATATAGTATATAGTAAACGGACTGCGATGAATTGTTATAATTATCTGTGTATACTTGCAACAGCTCCACCCACCAGCCACCAAACAAGCCGACGCAAGCTTATAAGAACTTCTCTTATATTACTATTTTTTAATAACCCTAATTTAGGTCTTGTAAATGCATGATGCAAGTGATTTAATAACAAAATTCACCGTAATGTTTCGAATTGTAATTCAATTAATGTATGTAGTAATGTAATCAATTTAATGTGTAATTTAATTTCGTTCTTATTAAGAGCTAACTTTTAGATCTCGGGAAGCTATTTCATCATTCATTTATCACTGGTTCTATTTTATTAAATAATTTAATCAGGTCTAAATCATAAACAATTTAATCACGTCGTGCTTTTCAGGTGTTCACGCACTAGCAATCTAGCAATATCAATTGTTTTATTGGGTCGTAACAATCTTGTAACAAAGCTTCTTATGCCATCAATAAGTTTGCCCTAAATGTTTTCAGCGAATAGAGGTGTCAATGTCATTTCCCATAATTCTTGCGTCATCTTTAATTTAAATCGAGACGCAATCGGACTACTAGCTAGCCGTTACTGAAAAATCAAATCAATTAAAATGAATCGGCATCTAATTGTTTATATACCTTCTGTTCAGTTTTATCTCAGCCTATACGCATAATATTTACATTGCAATCTTTAGTAAATACGTAGACTTTCAAAATAACATATTTGTATTCTCATGACTTATGTTATTCTTTAGAAGGTTTGAGGTATTTAAGTACCTTTAAATCGAAGACCTTTATAAACCAGTCATACAAAGCGATCCAGTCTTCGCTTAAAGATCCACTGCCTAGGAGTCCATTAATTCGTGTGATTGTCAATGGAGTTTCATCCTTAATTCCTCGTGGTGTGTATCAATGTTGAACAGTGGTGAATGTAAAAACTGTTGGTTTTGGCCTGTTGGCGACAATCTGGCTGCGTGGGCACTATCGGGCCGGCGAGGTCGCGCCGCTCACCCCACTATCGGTGCCACGCTCCGTGCGCCTCATTAACTCGTCTATTAATAATTCATCTCGTATCTCACCCTATTGTTCTGCGAAATCGACCACTCAACTATACAACATTAATATATTCCACACAAAACAACCTATAATACCTTTGTATCACACTTATGTTCAAAGCTTGCCAATGTATAAAACTGCGTCGGGACA
Source organism: Polygonus leo (assembly GCA_018250455.1). Classification (NCBI taxonomy): domain Eukaryota; kingdom Metazoa; phylum Arthropoda; class Insecta; order Lepidoptera; family Hesperiidae; genus Polygonus; species Polygonus leo. The sequence goes on from DWNR01002471.1 coordinate 9,077, forward strand.
ATGACCCGCTGATCAAGATACGTGCCTTCTACTCGATAATACGTCTTTGTTTGTGTTTTATAAGGTAAAAGACGATATGTCATACGCAATATTGTGTTCGACTTGACAATCTGCTATTGTACAAATGTGACGTAGGTAAACTCAGCCGATATTATGTATCAAGATGCAATTATAGTAAGAGCTAATCAACAAGAAGTTAGTGTACTTACAAGTATTTTAATAATGAAATATTTTTAATGTCACTTTTGTGAATGAGAGTTTTAGCTATTTGATTAATTTCTGAATAGAATGCTTTATTTGAATAGATCTTGGTTCGGGAAGTCTATAATTACCTATGTTTTTGTAGAGTAGATTTTAATTAGAATTAAATAGCATAAAGTATAATTAATTGCCATATAAATTTATTCATTAGAGTAACAACATTATGCAATTTACGGATGTGATTAGAAACATCGCTGTCATGGAAAAATTGTACTGTATCTACCCTTATCTCTTTGTACCTATATGAAATGTTGCAAAACTAGATCATATTGACACTAAAATGGCACAAAGGCGATGTAAGCTATTTATAAAAGCATTGATTTAGTTTTTTGGGTGTGTCAATAAAAGCTACCCATAAATCTATACATATAATAAAGCTAAAGACCCAAAAGTCTGTACATCGAAGATATTCGAAAAAAAAATTGCTGGGGATACTTAAAATCGATGACAGAACACGTTTTAACAGTTTTTGGAATTATTGTCTGTTTGTATGTTTATCTGTTTGTCTGTTTATTTGACCGCGAATCACGTGAAAATGGCTGAACGGATTTTGATGCAAACAAATTTTTAGGATGCTTTGTTTTTTTTTGTAATTTATTCATATTAACTCAAATAAATAAAAAAATGCTAACAAAAAAAACTATGATGACTGTCCAAATTGTTTTAATTGACTAATAGTAAAGAAATACTAAAGGAATAGGAATATGAACGGCGGTATGTCGGCGGTATGGTTTTAGGTGCCGCCACCGCCCCGGGACACCCGTTTCTGTACAGTTTCTATGATCAGACAAAAACAGAACTAAAGTATTATAGAAGCCCTCGTAAAACCATTCGTCCGTTGAAGTGATTTCGTCATCCACATTTCAGGTGGTAGAACTTGTATTTTTTGACAGGGGTGGTACCAGCGCCATCCTCATAATCCTCCGCGAAGAAATTTTTATTTAGATTTCGGAGAGACGTGGTCGCCCGCAGTAATTATACACGTGGCGAACATCTAGCCCTCAGGGGTAGTAATCATCTTTGATCAACAGTCAAGTACCTACGATTCAATCGTATTTGTTATTGACAACAAATCCATCGACCTCGGCGGCAGCGACCTCTTACCATCAGGTGAACATGTTAGCTAGTTTGCTTTGACCAATAAAAATAAAATTAAAAAAATATATATGTAAAAAGTCAAAGTATCGGTCCGAAATATATCCCACTTACTGAACATGGAGGCACTCCTTATTAGGTAAGAAATATATTTCAGAAAGCTTTATAGTCTCTACGTTGCTCCGGGCAATGGTTACGGTTGAGAAAGACAGGTGTGGGCGGAGGTCTGGGCGTGGTCTTACCCTACAGTCTGTCATTCCTGGCGACCCGCCTTTGTAAATACCACCTGTTACCACCTGTGCGGAATGCAAGGCTCATTAAAACTGTCTTAAGAGGGGTTTGCGTCATGAACACATAAAAATTAGAAAGGTTTTAAATTCGACATATTATTTTGTAATTAATTTTTATCATGGAACGTATCGTATTGAATGTAGGAACATAGATGTTGCAATAAGTCTTGCGGCCTCTTTATGCATTAATTCTAAATAACGACAAATATATACAAGGCTTTGGTAAGTATTCATTCCATATCATTTATTGCAGCTCCTACCACAAATACAAGTACTTAAACCCTAAGGTATCCGTTAGATTTCTATGTCTTCTAAGATTATTCATTTGCGTACCAATTACAACGAATTATAACAGTGAAAGAAAGCACCACGAAATCACTTTCAGGTAAAATATCTCAAGAACTGTCTAACAATACTCTGTCAATCTCATGAGAGTACAAATCTCAAAGGAAATCGCAAAGTATTTAAGTAATGCCTATAGGCATAGCTGTCTACGACAGACAATTGTTATGGTTGTGGAAACAGACAGGTATAGGCGTATCGTACGTCGCCTGGGCGTGGTTGCATCTTACAACGAGCTGTTTCCGGACGTTCCGCCTTTTGTAAATACCACCCTTTAGGAGTTTCTTCTATGATTGCGTGCTTTATTTCCAACGCGCACAATCTTGATTCTGATATAATTGTCAATTCAATTAGGCACATTAAGCATTTTTGGATTAATCAGCTTAGATTGTATTATTACATTAAATTGGCATTTTTTAACTTTTCTAGCTTTTTCACATCTCGGAATATGCAATCGGTATTGACCGCGAGACCGATATTACCTAAAATAACTAAAACTATAACTTTGTAACTAAGTGACTAGTTTTCATATAAAAAATATCCCATAGTCGATGACAAAACATTTACGCATACATGATTATTAATTTCCCAATAGATTTTTATCAGGTTGGAATTGATAACATCTTCAATCTTAAAAAATAGCCAAATATACCTAACTGTTCTGAAGTGAAATGTTCGTTGAGACGTACTCAGTAACTAACCAATTTCAGAGTTTTGTCAGAAGCTGGTCATATTCGTTATAGTCTCAAGTGCTATGTTTGAAGTTTCGTCCAAATATTATATACCAACGCATCACATAATCGTTACGAAAAAACCGAAATGCTACATTGTTGCTAAAACATTTAAATACGGTATGCTGGTCAAACCATGAAGTACCTATTTGACTGCTGTGCGCTGCTGTCATTATTTTTTTTTTTAAATATTTTTTTTAATAAAAAATATTTAGATTTATTTGGCGCTCAATTGTTAGTAAAATATCCTTTTATTAGATTGAAAGTGCAAAAAATTTAGGTTTAGGTTAGTTATATTGACATCCATACTGACAATTTTATAAAATATGTTTTTGGGACGCCTGCATTTCTGTCTTTCATAACCGCATGGAAACTTCATAACAAAATAATTTTATTTTATTTTACGAGTAGGTATTATGTTATTTTATTATTTTTAATTTTCAAAAAGCTGCGTCTCTGTAAGATTCTGACCAGTATTCCTTATGATATCTCAGTATTGCTATTCAATTCCTATATAATCAATGATACCTAGGTACGTAAGTAATCAATCGATTTGTGAAGGTTCATGCAGCGAGCCACGCGTACGAAGTGACTAAAGTTAGTTGTAAATAGTGTAAATCATTCATCTAATAATGCCATTATGCAAATGTTACGGCTGGGTAAGTAATCGTACAGTATAATGTAAAAGCTCTTTGCATTTGTTGCCCGTGTGTAGAATTGTTAATGGGTCTGAAGCCAGTGTGATACAATTGAAGTAATTAAATGGAATTTGATTAACTGTAGTGGGAACGTGTTTGTAATGCATTCCTAATGACTTTTAAATTAAAGTGATGTTCTGAATGGGCATTTAAGTCGCATTTAATTGTTAGAGTACACAACGCCTAGTGCTTAGATTTGCTGTGCACTGTAAGAATGAACGTTGACTACTTAAATTTAGTTTTCAATTACCTACTCAAACATAATTTATTTTTGTATCATCCAGGCTAAAAATTATATTGAATCCCTTTCAATAAATTCAATGTATTGTATTATTGTGCAACTGTTATTGCTGGACCTATAAATAAATAATAATTAACAACTGAAACATCTATACTAATATTATAAATGTGAATGTAAATTTGTTTGTTACAGTTTCACGCTAAAACTACTGAACCAATTGTAATGAAATTTGGTACACAAATAGAATGAACCTTAGAAAAGAACATAGGGTAGTTTAA
>DWNR01002472.1:0-13010 GCA_018250455.1 Polygonus leo
CCATTAGTAACCTATTTTATTAGTAGGTCAACCCCTTTGTTTACATTTTGGACACCTAATTATGAAATGGACTATAAATGTATGTCTCAACGGCGTTACATGTAGTAGTTATATCGATGTTATATTTACAAGCCGTTTCATTTTGTAGAAAGGTATACGTGTAAAAATATATTATTTGTTACCAAAGATATATGTTTACTAACTTTTTTGCCAGATCAATTATAAATATGTTATTATTTCCTAATAGAGAGATATGATATGAGTTTTTCTATGTTAGCGTGCAACTTTGGATCCTATTGTTTTTCTTTTCATATTAAAATGAAACCGCTGTAAAACAATTATTTTGGTGACATGTATTTTGGCTTTTGTCGACTATGAGACATGAGGTAAATCTCTTAGTTCCTGATGACTCCATAAGGGCTCCAACGAATTTGTGGTGGACCTCTGGTAAGACTTATCTTTTATAGATACTTCAACTCATCTTGGCGCTCGGGTCATTGTGTGCTTGTAAATAAACTGATTTGATTTGTGTCATTTGTGTGGCAATGACGCGGTTACCGTCGTACAGTCTTGTAAAATGTCTACACGTGTAAATAAAATGATAAATGATCGCTTAAGTCGAATTGATGCAGAGATGTGGCGTAATGAGATATGAGTAGTTGTCGACATGTAAATAATAAAGAACATGAATATTATTGACATTTTTGATATAGAAACAAAATTCATAATTACGCTTCGTGAAAACAGCGAATCAAAAAGTTCATCATTCGAATTTTCTAGTAGTATAATATTCAAAAAATGTGCATTCAAAGTAAAAAGGAAAAAAAATAAAGGCAAGTATGCCAGAACCGTGCCATTTGGTACTCGATACTCTCTGCCTCTACCCCGTTAGGAATTTGGCGTGAAGATGTGTGTGTGTGCATTCACTTAATTAAGCCGTTTTATTTTCAAATTTCAATTTTTACAAAATAAAAAACAATATTTCTGATATATTAATGTAACAAAAAATTGCTTGTTTGTTTTTTGCTACGCACACATTCATTATATTTGTTACAAGCATTATGCACACATAGTATCGTGCGCCAAGATGATATAAAGTTTATATAATATAGCATATCTGACTCGTTTGCTTCCTACATTTAAAATAAAATGCTGAATCTCAACTATTAAGATAGTTTTTTATTTAGCATTAGATTTAATTTTTGTACTGTAATGGATATTTTTACTAAACGGGTTTACTTGTCGTTTTGCCATCTTATTGTACTAAATATTTAGTCGTAGCGCAAAATCATAAAAACTTATAAGATTATATTCATTCTTATATTTAGAGTAAGATTAAAGTACATACGTTGGGAAACAGAAATACGAAAAATACTTATACTTGTTGTTAGTTGTGAAACAATATATGTAGTAGTGAAACAAAAGTAATTTATTATGTAGAAAAGGCGTATTTCCATATTTAACCGCTACTTATTAAATACTTTGCAAGCAAAAATGAATGAAAGTTAAATTCTAAACCTAGTCCAATTTTTTTTTCGCTGCATATCAGTTTTGAAACTTACAAATGTTTTTTTTATAAGTCTATTTCCTAAAATGTATTTTTAAAAATATTTCTAATGTATAAAATACAATCTACTTTTTGGTCACTTTTCAAATATGATGCTATAAGTATCTTCTTTCCAAATAAACGGAAAAATATGTACGGTACAATGTACCTATAATGTATGTATGGAGTACATAAAAGGAGGAATTTAATTTTATTTCTTACAATCTATGTATACATTTCTTACTAAATGTAAGAAGATCCTCGAAGTCCTAATATATAAATACCATAGAACTCATGTACTTCGACCGGTCACCGGATTGCCACCCTCAAAATCCTCCGTGAAGCAATTCTTGTGTTTCGGTTTGGAGAGGCGTGGTTCCCGGGTACACTTATACACGAGGCGAATATCTTAGACCTCAGGGGAGGCAACGTAGTTGTGATCAAACTCAAGTATGATCCAATCGTACTTGCGGATGATTACTGATGTCCATGGGCGGTAGTGACCACTTACCATCAGGTGGACTGCATGATCGTTTGTCATCTTTATACGATAAAACAATGCAGTTAGGCCAATTTGGTTCTAGCCTCGTTTTATTTTACTACGTATAATGTATAGCGGTTTTATCTCTAAACCCGAATTATTAGGATAAATATGTAGACTGAGCACAAAAAATCTATTTCAATTAGATTGAAAGAAATTCGTAAAGATTAAAAATATATGATTTGGCATTTACCGTAAAACCCGTTTAATACGATTTCACAGGGTCCCAACTAAAACGCATCTTAAACGAGAGAGCGTATTATGTGGGATAGGGGGTAGGAGGAGGGGGGTAGGGATAGGGAAATATAAAACGTAATATGTTCTAATTTCGTTATATTATGTATTTGTTGAATTATTTAGTTTAGTATTCGTTTAGTTGCTTGGAAGTTATTACAATACATATGTATGTATTTTTACGTTATAACATAGTGTATTTAATGTGTATATCTAATTACGCTACTTAAACTTTAGAGATAGCGATATACTGGTTTGACAAAAGATTTTTATGCATTATAAATTACAAAATTTTCAACATAATTTAACTTTTGCAGTGCGTCTTCGCTTTGACTCAAAACAAATACGCACGTCTTAAATAGTTAATTGCTGATAAAGACTAAGCGTTTGATAAAAGCGGTCGTCTTCAGCATCTACAGCTAGGGCCTCTTTTTGTGTATTCACATCTTCATTTGGTTGAATTATTTACAGCAGCGTAACATTATCATCAATGGAAGAATATCCAGGAAAATTATGCAGTACCACGGGTTCTGCTTCCTCTTCCAACGAGGCGTCAACTACGTTATTTCTGAAACCTCATTCTTGAAACAGTGTTGTATGGTGTCAACAACAAACGACAACGAATTGAATGGGGTCCCCGACGGCGGGGCCGTGCTCCGTTTTATATCACGTCCGCCACTCGGTATCCCCGAGTGACGCGACGTTCTTCGCCCCTTTCGCCAGTTCCGCCGATTGTCTAAGTCGAGGTCCGAACCTCACAGGAGGTGCCCTGCAACCCCACTGTTGGAAAGAGATGGCTTAGGTCATCTCAAGTCCTTCCTTTTAAGTGTGATCGTATTAAGCGGGTTCTACTGTATATGTCTAATTAATAAACAAAAATATGTATGATGTAAATCATTTAAAATTACAACTACCATTAAAAATGTGGTGATATTATATATCTGATATTTATATATCGATATAGAAAAACATACTGGAGAACAAAATATATCTGTTATGTGATTGGCAACAGCATATATAATTAATCCAAAACTAAATAATAGAACACGAATGCTTGAAAAAATGATATTAAAGGGGTTATCCTTAATGAATGAGTGCTAAAGGTGCTTTTAGATGAGCAGTATTAAGCAATGCTCAGTTATATGGACTGCAATCTATGCTATTCTAATCTGCTCTATTTGCTATTTTAATTACGAAGGACTCCTCTGAAAGTAACTCAAATGACATTGTTTTACAGTATTAGTAAAATAATTAAGTCTTGTCTTTAGTATTTGTTGTTATTGCGGACAAAGTAATGCACATTCTGTATAAAATACAAATATCTTCTTATTATGGATCGACGGCCTTGGTAATAGGGTTCTAATACAATTTGCCTCTTCTATTAAATGGAAAATTTAAGATATATCTTTAAATAATCTATAAAAGAAAATGTTCATTTTAGTATGGGAAGTGGCTCCCTTGGTGTTTTTAGCGGCCACTAAGTAGAAATTTACATGTTGATGTCTAACTATATTACAAATAATTCCTGAGTAGTAATGAATGTTGTGCTCACTTTTATTGTAATTGATAATATTTTTAAGATAAAGTCCATATTTAGGAATATATAAGAATTTGTGATTTTTGTTATCGACATTATTTTAAGTAATTTCTTACAATAATTAATAGTATAACTAAATTGAAATGTTGTGTTATGTGATAAAGAAGACTTTTTGTTTAAATATTCTCTATTCTTAGATAAGATACAAACATTCTGACGTAAATAAATAAATAAACTTAATGGTGAAACAAGGAATTTCATTCTACGCAATTTCCTATAAGTCCAATGTACCTACGATAGAAAACAGTTGTTACTTTAAGTGATGCTTTAGTGATTTAAAGGACGAATATTATTATAATTCAATTAAAATGGATTGGAATCGCCAGATGTGCTGATTTTCTTTATAATGTATTTCTTTGTATCTCCACCCTTTTTGTAGTCGCCTAAAATATCACGAGTGGCGCAAAATTGTAACCAGCCAGGGGCGTTAAGACCTTAGCAACAACACTGCTCTGGGGTACCAACACAACTGCAGTCGACCTCAGATTTAATTATGAACACTCTTATTAATTTATTCATGAACACTTTATTGTAAATAAAGACAATTACAAAGGGCGGCCTTGACTTATTTATGATAGTATTTAGGGTTTTTACAGATGTGAATGGATGGCAGCACACTATCAAGTACTTTGCTATTTCCACATTAAAAAGAGATGAAAATAAAAAAAAATGATGCATTTAGGATAAATAATTAGTAATTCCAATAAAATCAAGCCATCATTAAAGTAAACATAACTCCTATTTTGATTAAGAAGCAATATTAACATCCCTGAATTAATGTAATTACTTTATCTATTATTAAAATAGTCGGTTACTGACTCTTCACCAAGTTTTTTGGAGTATCAACACCAGAATTAACCGAAACGCTAGGAGTTTCCTTATCGGACTCCTTCGAACTTTCGTTAACCGTCTCCAATTTCGTCGATGGTGCGTCGTTTTTCTGCTCGGGATGTGGGACTTCGTCGTCGTTTATTTCTTGAGGCACAGGTTCCACGACAGCGATTTCGATTTGCTCGTGTTTCGTCGGATCTTCTTCTGGCTTTTGGGTTATTGAATACAGAGTCACATGGCCGTTTTTCTGTGTTTCAGTTTGCCTTAACTCCACTATCATACTCCACACTAGTAGGATTTCGTAGGATATGAATACTGCAAGCAATTCAAGATATTAGTAAAATTAAACTGCCCTGAGCAGAAAAATAGAGTGTGATTCGCAGAAATTAAAGTAAAATTGAATCGCAGAAATTGAATTAGTCGCAAACATCTCACAAAATAAATAGAAAACAAGATACAAATTTAAAATAAATAATCTTACTGGAGTCTAGATACTAAAAACGATTAATGCAGATAGAACCCGATCAATGCAAAATAATAATAAGTAAAAAAAATGTTAATTCGAGAAAAGATAACACATGTAAGTATACATTTTCCGTGTCGCAGTGTTGTCATGAAATTCTCTCTCAGAGTGAAGATTTTTCTGTTACCTACACAATGAATCGAATCTTGATCTCTGTTACAGATCGTTCGATTGTTGGGATATCTCGAAATCGCCAATTACTATTGTATTTAAAACTGCGGTAATGTACAACTCACCTATATTCCACACAATAAGCACCTGGAAGAACCACGATAACCCCATGAAGACGATGGAGTAAACCAAAACCGAGGAGACGATTGTCGCTATCAAGAAATACATGTACATACGTAGCAGCATCACATCGTTCTGTAATCGAAGCAACATTTACTTAGTTATAGTTAGAATTAAACCTACTTCGCGAAAATCTTGTTACATATTATGTTACTGGGAAAGTAACAGTAACAATAATGTCTCCGAAATCGGCGTAAAAAATATACAAGTGCAGTTAGTAATTATTGCATTTAATCCTATTTAAAGCTGGTCACAAATCCATTCCTACTCTTAAAGTAGCCCAGTGGTCTCTAACCTTTTAGTGAAGACGGACCATTAGACTAAATCTTGGCTTTGCTGTGGACACCTAAATGATTGGCAATATATTTTACTTTGATACGACAGTTGGAAATCATGAGTAAGTATGTATTTTCTGATTTAATATGTTTACGCGGTCTACTTTGGGTGCCGTCACGGTTAAGAACCACTGGTAGACCCTTGTAAAATAAGAGTGCAATAGTCAGTGATAGTTAGTAAAGTGCAATAGTTATTTTTTACGTACCCGATAAACCCCACATAATAGAACAGTATTGAACACTAGTTCAGCAGAATATGCCACGGTACCAACTAGTATGGAGGAATCTTCGAAAATTCCTATCTGGACCGAAGTTAATAGCGGTGGGATGCCTGCCTTCGAAACACCCAGTAGGAATAATACCTAAAAATACATTCTTATAAATCTCCAGGTGGTAGAACTCGTTTAGTTCGACCGGGGAGGTACCACCGCCAGCCTCATAATCCTCCGTGAAGCAATTAGTGTGTTTCGGTGTGGTTGCCGACTACACTTATACAAGAGGTGAACATCTTAGTCCTCAACGGTAGCAACACATCCGCTAATCTTATTGGTTAGATTTAATTATACTTGGGGATGATTACTGATGTCCAATGGCGGCAGTGACCACTTACCATCAGGTGGATTGCATGGTCGTTTGCTACGTTATTACGATAAAAAAAATTTGCAACACATAGTCAGTGTAGTCGGAATGATATCAATTGAGAAGAGGGGAGAATTATAGAATGAACAGCCACTGGTGGACCAAGACTGTCAGAGACCCAAGTCGGCAAAACACATTGAGGCCTCTGAAGTAGTCATTTTACAAGCTCTTTACTTAAATCCTACTAGGTTTAGTTTCACATTAAAACACTTGATGTGCAATACATTGTTTTTTTTTAGCAAGCGTCGCCACGCCAACTGAAAACATGAACTGTCGCATTACATTAGATGTTTCTGTATGAAATTTCACATAGCCAGTGCGGTGACGTCTTAACTTTTTCTTATTCCTAGAGGAAGCCTTTGACTAGTGGGAAAAGACTCAAAGAGAGAAAGAAACTATATTTTATTAATGTGCTCTACAAATAATTTAACAAAATAAAAAAAGATATACTCGTACCTACAATACAAATAATTAAAAAAAGAAACAAATATGACAAATAAATAAAAATAATTTTCAGCACTGCCTTATTTTATTTATTATTGCAAATTCCGTGAAATGCTTGCTTAAATATTATAAAAGTCACTTACCGCTAATAGTATATTAAAATATCCCGCCACAAGTAATCCAATTCTAAGAGGCAATATGCAGCAACATCCATCCAACTTGAAATTGACCACAGCATGCTTTATATAATTGTATAACTCGAACATATTTCAATAAAATAACATAAAACACGTTTCAAAATGTGTGCATAGCACCAGAGCCGTCCCAAAAATAAACGTGAAAACTATTCGTCGTAATTAGGAAGCGGGTAATGAAAAGGTCAGATACAATTTTATTAGCCATTTGTAACTCCTCTATTAAGTATAATGTTGGACACTATCATATTACTGCTTGTAGCAATGTTATACAGTACATGTAGAATTATATACAGTAGATATGTTACTATTCAAAAAGTGAAGCCAAAAAAACGAGACTGCATAGGACCAAAATATACTTAGGAACGGTCAGTTTGAAATTAAGAGACAAAAGAGAGAAAGAGATAGTGATTTATTTTCGTAAGGAATTCGATAAGGATAGATTAATCATTAGTCACGTTCGCACTTCAGGCAGTTTGGTACACAATTCAACCGTCATTTAGTATATAAGTAAGTATATGCACATGCTTTATACCTACAAAACTCGTAGAACTCGTGTAGTTCGACCAGAGAAGTACCACCGCCACCCTCATAATCCTCTGTAAAGCAAGTATTGCGTTTCGGCATGGAGAGGCGTGATTGCCGGCTACACTTACGGACGAGGCGAACATCTTAGTCCTCAGGGGTTGCAAGGCATCTGTGGTCGACCTGAGGTACGATTAAAGCGTACTTGGGAATGACTGCTAATGTCCACGGGCGCTAGCAACCACTTACCATCAGGTGGACTGCATGCTCGGTTGCTACCTTGACCTTCATTCGATAAAAAATGTATATAAGTGCATTTGTAAGATATCTTATATATTTACAGAATTTAAGGGAACAAATAAAAGAACTCAGTAATCTTATGTCATTTATTTTCAGTAATGGCATAATTTTAACGTAAAAACAGTACCAATGTTATGTAGCTTTTATATACTTTATTATTAATTCTTACACAAATATAAAATAACTACTTGGTAGGTGCTAGGTATATATAAATGAATGAATAATTTCACCATTTTACATAATCACTGTAATTATTTCTAAAGTATTGCTGTTTAAATTTGGTCAGAAACTTTGATATAAACTATTATAAATCAGTTAAATGTAAATCAACAACATTTATATAATTTTATTAAAAATGTTTTCACCATGTTCAGTTACATAATATGCAATAATAATTACATAATTTTTCATTTCAACATAATTATTATAATTATGAAAGATTTTCGGAATATCCTCATCATATGTTTTATAATTGTATTTAAAATGTTTTCACCATGTTCAGTTATATAATATGCAATAATAATCATATAATTTTTCATTTCAACATAAATATTATACTTATGAAAGCTTGTCGGAATATCTCAATTTATGTTTTATATTATATCTAAAGTGGATCGTAGCGTTCGGTATATTATAAATGGCCCTTGTATGCAATGAAAAGTATGGAATGTACAAAAAATATTACTAGGAAGGCCTCGAAAGGCCGCGCTCAAAGCAGCTTATTTGTTTTTCTATTATATAGCTACCTACTAAGACTAACCGATCGTATGAATATTGATCATTTATCAGATTTTCAAATAACTTTTCTATAGGATGCCTTATTCTTATTGCTTAAGAGCTCCGGCATAACTTAAGATAGTGCTGATTGTGTGTGGCATTATTGTATTGTCGAAAAATATGGTCATGATTTCTGCATACATAATAAACCGAATGCTACTACCTCGCAGGTAACCTACAGGCTTCAGGCAGTGTTGGGTTCTTGCGCGTTAAACAGCTGATCGCGCTATACAAGGCACTCAAAATTAATACTACGACGCAGGGCCGGATTTGAAGGTATGGAGGCCCTGGGGCAACGAAGGAACGGAGGCCCCTTATTATTTTAGTTGTATCTTTCGAATGGATTGAAGAACATTTTTTTCTTTCGATAACTTTTACGAAGTTGATGGTAGTTGATGGATGCAAGTACATATACATAGCTGACAAATTTAGTGACGACCTTCTCTTTTTAAAACGCTTATTTGCCTTTTATAAAAGTTGTGAAAGGACAATAATGTTAACGATTGAAAATAATTAATAGGTAGAAACGTGGTGGTTAACGAAAGGTAAATTTTTGATGAATAGTCAATACTGTTTTGTAGAGGCCCCTTTCTTGTTGAGGCCCTGTGGCTGTGGCCCCGCCTGCCCTTCCCCAAATCCGGCCCTGCTACAATTAACTGTTTGTCAATATTTTATACGTTTCAAACAAGTTCGCGGAATTACGGATATTAACGCAGGAACCCTCGTTGTTTTTGGGAGAAGTTACATTTATAACTCGTGATCTTTAAACGGTAGTCCCGTCAAAATTGGCTCAGCAATTTCACTGACAACGCTAGGCAATTGAAATTTAAAAATGGGTTTTCGTATTCATTTATTATTTTACGTATTTTAAAAAATTGGCATAGTAACTATTATAAGCTTTAAACGCTGTCATTTTGGAATAAGTTTATATTTTCTACTCACAATACGGCATAACTTATTTATAGGCCTGTTAATTAAAGCTGGCGTGTGCAACACATTTATAATGCAATATTTATGAATTAACTCGCCGTGTGATGTACTGCAAACGCAATATGAAAAGTTGTTTTATCTTTCTCACACGTTAGCTTTATATGAGTGTGACAGAGATCCTACATTTTGTGGCAGCTATTTAAATATATTTTTGTTTCGTGACGATAATATGTCACACAAGTATTTTAAAATTATAGTAAAAATTATTAGCGTGAGTTTCTTACATGCGCCAACTTTAATTAACAATGCGTTAATGATTAAATATACAAATTTAAATATTTTACCGTGACAAATATTTGTAGTTAAATACTTGTAAAATGTTTTAATTCATCAAAAATGTCGTCTAAAATTTATAATTTACATTTCGTTCTAAATGATTGCTTATGGTATTATGGGAAGCGTTAAAATCACGATCGCGATCATTTAAAAAATTGCAATTCGCTACTATAAAAGTCATAAAAAGCTTTGATTGATTTATATACCTGTTTTCTTGACTTATTTTTTTAATAAACATTTGTAGTAGAAGCTTACATTTATGGGTGAAAATTTTTAGATATGAAGTAATGCTATAAGCAAGATTATTTCTATAGAATATAGTATAGAAGAGAATATTGAATTAATACAGATATAAGAAATACTTGAGTGAAAGAAAATTGTATATCCTATGACTATTATGTGATATAAAATGTGTGATATGGCATCGCGCCGGTGGGCAGAATAGATTGACTTTATTTTGTGATAATGTAGAAAAAATTAAGAGATTTTATTGAATCCAAAGTATATTTTTCAAATAATTCATGAAAGAAATTTTACATAATTAGGTAAATTATTTAATTTAATTATTGTTACTAAATTTTTTGAAGTTTGTAATGAAATAATTAATTTTAGACACAGAGTTAGGCCTGAAGTGCTGGCATACTTAAAGAGTGCTAAGTGAAAATATTAATATCAAAGTAATATTTAATTGTGTCATAAGTGTGCAAGTGATAGCTGGTGATATAAATGAAAACAAATAACTATTTTTGAGCGTAGTAATTGTATATACACCGTAGTAATAATGCTTCTAAAGAAGTTAAAAATAATAAGTATAGTTGCCTAAATATACATAGTATATTATATACTTTCCATAGTAAATTGTTGATACATGTACAATATATATTTCAGTAGTAAAAATCAACTAAAGTTACATGCTGTCTTAGTTCAAAAGTACCAGATCATTGAAATTCTGGAAATGAATATAAATATAAAGGAAACATTATATAAATAAAATAACAGAAAATAATACTTTAAAGAACTATTCTTATGAAATTGTAATTATGAAGAATATATCACTAATTCATTTAGCAACTGAGCAAATTAAATTTAAATGAGATTTTCATTGACAAAATGACAACCATAAATTATGCGCGTATTACGTAAACAATGAAAGAACTGAAAACTTTATTTATATAATAAACATATTTTTGATTTAAAAACACAATTAGAAAAATAGGACAGCAATTTATAAAAGAGATAAAAAATAAGTGATACCTCTGTTTAACAAAAATATGGCAATACTAAGTAGAATGAATAAATTTAGAGCCGATCAACATATCATTAAAAGGCATTATGTTTACCCCTATAAGAAATCCCTGGAACGTATTTAAAACGGAAAAAATAAAACATACGAAAATAAACATTTATTACTTCATAATAACTAAGATAACCATTACCATTCTTTTGATATTCTATGAATAATATTTCAACGTACACAATAACATGCTAATATAATTGATATTAAAAATATTCATATGATGTTTATTATTTGAATATGATTGGTACTAATTATTCATATATTGTTTACTGATAACAAATCTGACGTTTCCTAATCGAAAAATCATTTGACGTTTTGTGGTATATGTTGGTGTTTTATTTGTACGATACGTCAGAATTATAATAATATATTGACGAATGTGTGACAGACAGAAAGGAGATTTGTCACATGGCACAATCATTGATTCCGAATCGAACTGTTACATAAAATAAAACTTGTGACATAATTTCGGTTACTTTTTAACTAATGACAATGCGTAAACGTGACGTCACGATAAAAAGGTATCAGAGGAGCGCTTTCTCGTATAATCAATTAAAAACAAAATTTTTAACATTCAATGTCACAAAGTGTGACGTCACAATAGTGGAGGAAGGGGGAGGAGATTGAAAAATGGAAGTATATCAAAAATGTGATGTAGACGACTTTAACCCGGGGTGGTGCATGCGTGACGTCACTATAGGAAGGGGGAGGAGGGGGTTTCACATGAAAGCACTACAAAGCTATGACGTAGACGACTTTAACACCTGGCAGTGTGACGTCACAATAGAAGAGGCAGGAGGTTTTTGTATGGTACTATCTTGTGACGTAACACGTATGACCACAGTCCCACTCCATGAAAGGGAGGGAAAAGTGTCACATGGCACGATCGTTAATTCTGACATTGTGACGAAAAATAAACCTCCTGATGCAATACCGATCACGTTGTGACAAATGACAACCAAAAAGTGTGACGTCACAATAAAAGATAGAAACGGGGGTAGTTTGAAAAAATCACCAGTTTTGGAGGGAGAATAAACTTGTGACGTAGTACGTACGACCGCCGTCCTACTTCATGAGCGCGTGCACCACCGCGTTGGCATTGAGCGCCTTGAGGTCGGTGTAGGTCTGTCCGGTGCCCACGAACACTATCGGCTGCCCGGTGATGTACGTCATGGATATGGCGGCGCCCACCTTGTCGTCGATCGTGTCGAACTTGGTCAGCACGATGCCGTCGATCATGTGCGGGTTGGACGACGAGCTGTGGTCT
Source organism: Polygonus leo (assembly GCA_018250455.1). Classification (NCBI taxonomy): domain Eukaryota; kingdom Metazoa; phylum Arthropoda; class Insecta; order Lepidoptera; family Hesperiidae; genus Polygonus; species Polygonus leo. The sequence continues at coordinate 12,608 of DWNR01002472.1, forward strand.
GCGAGTGCCTGGTTGAACTTGACCAGTTGGTCCACCGCTTCGTTGCCGACGAGCGCTTCGCCCACGAACAGGACAAGGTCGGGCTCGTTTACCTGTAATAAAATTTTAATGTAGTATAATATAGAAAGTATTAAATTACCAGGGTATTAATGGTAAACAGTTAACTTGTTCAAATATTACATTCCAATTTGTATTTCACAGCGCTATCATTTATATGTAATAATCCATATCCGACTAAATTTTTTTGCTCCCAAGTCTGTTCTGCAACTACTTTAAATTGATCTATATCTCAAACTCCACCCCACTGATAATCCTCCGTGAAGCAATTCTTGTGTTTCAGCTTGGAGAGGCGTGGTTACCAGCTATACTTATACACGAGGCGAACATCTTAATCCTCAGTCCA
>DWNR01002473.1:0-13009 GCA_018250455.1 Polygonus leo
CCATGTACAGACTTTCGACCCTCTTTAGCTTTATTATATGTATAGATAGATGTATCAACCACATTTGTATATACCATAAAATAACAGCACTATTCTTACAGCACCATTATTTACCATCCTAATAGTTAAATCTCATATATTTATGTCATCCTTATATTGAACCCTGGTTAATGACAGAGAATTAAAATACAAAATATTTTAAAAATTCTTGTCTACTATAAACGAAACAAAAGTAAGTTAGTAGATGGCTTCATGCCGATAGCAGAAAGCTTTCAGATAAACAAATCCTTGACTCGTTTGAGTCTTCAGATAATTCTGATCTTGCTACTTTCCCGATGGTGCCGATTACGTCCGGACTTCTCTTGAATGGTTAATCATCAAATCTTTCAATCTTATACCGTCCGCTTTCTTCTTCTTAATAATATTTTATAAAATAAATGTGAAAACCTAATTTCTTTCATTACTTGTGATTATATATTAACTGAACCGAATTACTAAGACTTGTCTGTCCGTCCGTCCGTAAAGCTACAGTTACACATGCTCAATACAAGCACGAAAGCATCTACTTTTGATCAATTGCAGCCTAAAAATCGCACAACCGTTGATTTTTGAGCAAACTCGAAATGAGCATGCTTATTATTAGCAATGTCTCGACACACATGCTACTAAGGCGCAATTGCTCAAAGGTGGCATGCTTTCCTGCTTGTGTAACTGTAGCCTTAGACTGCCACTAGGCTGTATCTGAGTCCTCAGGGGTAGCAACGTATCTGGTCATCTCCAGGTAGAATTAAATCGTACTTGGGGATGATTATTAATGTCCGTGTGCCAGTGACCACTTACAATCAGTTAGACTGCATGCGCGTTTGCTACCCTTATACCATAAAAAACCAACCAAACCAAATGGGACCCCCGTTTGTATTCTTTGGGTAAAAACAGTTAATTTGATAACCTCATTCTTTTCACTGACGGTCAGTTAAAATTTTCATTTTCATATTTACGTAAATACGGAACATTTATATAAAAATCTTATCTTTCAACACTGAAACTGAAGTATTTAAGTACATAAAATATTTATCACAAACGGCGAAAACATCGTTTTCCTGTTTCGTAAAAATAGAAAAGGATTTTTTGTTGTTCATAACTTGACAAATAAATCTTATAAAAAAATGTTACTCTCAAATTCATTTTTAACTTTTATATCATTAAGGTTTATTTGATACAAATGGGCTATTCGTGTAAATGTTGAATTTAAAAAAAAAATCTTATATGCATGTTTTATGCATATGTTTAAATTTAAAGATAAGTGTTTGAATCTACACCCTGTTTAATGATGTTGTGTATCATCCTACTCTCTTTTACTATCTAGATGAAAATTTATGTGTTTTCGTTGTGCACGTGTGTGTTTGTTATTGCCTCACGCTAAAACAGTTCAATGGATTTTGACAAAATTTGGCACACAGGTATTTTATAGCCCAGATTAAACCATAGGCAATATTATATCCAGGTTTACTAACTTTATAAATTCGAAGCAGGTAACTGAACCGTGAGAACCTGTGTACATAACACTAGCAAAACAAATTGTGAAATATTGTCAAACTTTATTTAACAGTGCGGAAAGTACATTTTTTATTGAGTAAAGGTAACAAACGAGCATGCAGTCCACCTGATGGTAATGGACATCAGTTATCATCCTCAGGTACGATTTAGTCATACCTAAGTTTGATCACAGATACGTTGCTACCCCTGAGGACTAAGATGTTCGCCTCGCGTTTAAGTATAGCCTCTCAATACCGAAACACAATAAATTGCTTTACGGACGATTATGAAGGTGTTCTACCACCTATCAAAACATTACATTACAAAATACTAACAAAAACAATAAAAAAGTAGCAAATATATCATATATTGCTTCGCTTCAGGTGTCACGCCTCCCTTTTCGCTAAGTTTAAGTGTATAAAAATACATAATAAGCAACGCAGACAAAGTCGCGGATATTAGCTAGTATAAGATAATATACGTTTGATCCAATAACATTATTAATTGTATCGGCATCTTCAACCCACTTGATCTCGTATTAAACTGTTTAGAGTTTGTGAACATATCTTTAATAAAGGTCGGTCGGTATAATGGCTTTGAACAGGGGTTCTCAAACTGTTCAAATATTATAAATTAATTGTGTCCGTTGGTGAACGTTTTGACTTATCAACGTATTTATGTACTGTATAGTACACACACACATCTTCACGCCAAATCCCTAACGGGATAGGCAGAGAGTGTCGAGTGCCAAATGGCACGGTTATGACATACTCGCCTAGCTTCTTCCACTTTCATAACTCTCCTTATACAAACACGCCTATGTATACACATATAAACACATTGTATAGTATATTTAATGTAAATTTAATAAAAATTGTAGACATTTACAATCGCAAAACACGTTTATATTTGAAGCAGTGTTATATTATTAGTATAAGACTACCAAAAATAAAAAAAAAGATTACTGGTAATGTTCTATGAAGAAATCTATTCCGTCTATCAAGTCCGTTTCAATCTCATAAAGTCCTACACGCATTATGTAATTATGGTTTTGTTATTACTCCTTGATTTATCTGTTTATCAAAGGTTGAGAACCGCTGCCCCGGATTATCTGTGGAAACGTAATAACACAGTTAGTATAAACACGGCTAACTAGTGAAGCGATAAATACCCAGATCATTATAAAGGATTACACATGAGAAGTTTAAGGTCATTATTAGTATTATTTGCGTTTTGAGCTGCTTACAAAACTTATGAGTGTCATTATCATCGTCTACATATTATTGTCCCAATGCTAGTGCCATGGTTTTTAAAGTTAGAAGGACTTAGTCCAATTTGGACTTGGCCAGTGCGGCAGACTATGGATTAATAGTTTTCATTGAGAGGGGTAACCCATTTCCAGACGTGGGATTATAAATGGCTTATGATAACATGCCATGAAGCCTTATTCGATAACACTGGTCATACTTGGACTACATACTTATTAGTACAAACAAAAAATAACCCTCGTTCACACGTAGGTAAACAGAGTTAAAAAAACATCTATATTAGTCTTCGAACAGTTGTAAATTTAGGTAACCGAGCAGGACCAGTTTCCAGCACTATTTTGGAATATATAAATGAGAATTAATGCGACTTTAAAGCAAGTTGTTACTACTATAATAATTGTATATTAAACGATGTGTTTATTAAATGTTGAGAACCGCTGCCCCGGATTATCTGTTGGAACGTAACAACACAGTATAAACACGGCTAACTAGTGAAGCGATAAATACCCAGATCATTATAAAGGATTACACACGAGAATTTAAGGGTCATTAGAGTTAACATTATTTGCGTGTTGAGCTGCGTCCAGAACATTTGAATGTCATTATCATGTAGCTGTTATTGTTCTAATGCTGGGTAGGGGTATACACAGAAGGATTTACTCATATTCTTGGCCGATGCAGGCGTTAAATTCTAGCTGGTGGAGGAAGCCCGAGCCCAGTAGTGGAACAGTACTAGCATGAGGTGACATGCCATGAAATCTTAGTGGATTACCTTGGCCAAGAACATATTAGTCATAGGAACACCGCCACCCTCATGATCCTCCATGAAGCAATACTTGTGTTTCGGTGGATAGGCGGTTGCCGGCTATACTTATACATGAAGCGAATATCTTAGTTCTCAGAGGTAGTAATGCAATCTGTGATCAAAATTAGGTATGACTCAATCGTACTTGAGGATGATTACTGATGTCCATGAGCGGCAGTGGCTGCTAACTCTCAGGTAGTCTGCATGCTCGTTTGCTACCTTTACATAATAAATAAATAAATAGTTCAACAAAACAATCCGTGTTCCATACTTGCTCATAGTTAAAAAAAAATCGTCAACGTTATTTTTCGAAAAGGTGCAAGAGGTACAACTCTTCTTGGAAAAGATCATTCGATGGACAAGAGAGGATATTCTAAATGTCCGTAAACTACACGGAAGTTTTCATCAATTTTAGAAAATGTGTAATGGATTTTTAAGAATACACTTGAAACATTTCACTGCTTTTTGGATAGCACCTGAAGTAAAAATAGAAATGTCTACAATTTCCATAATCGCTCTTCCATTTCAGTGCTGCAGCAGTATAAGATTGCCATTAGTGCGCAAATCGATGCTGCAGCAGCTTAATCACATTTGTGTACAATGTTACAATCTTAAGCGAGATTTAGTAGCAAAGCATAGTTCAAAGGCATCTAATACTCCTTTAATGGCAATATCAATGTTGAACGATCACAGATATTCCGTTGCTTTGATATATCTGCTTTAGAGTCTATAAAAAGTGATCTCTGTTTTTCTTTGACTGACCTTCATTAAGCTAGCAAATTGACTTTGCAATTATCACAGTCGCCACTTCCTATCGCATTTAGGCACAATTTGCCAATCTTAAACGACATTAAGTAGCGAAGCATAGTTCAAAGGCTTCTAATATGCGTTTAATGGTAATAAAATAAAAGCTAACGAGATGCAATCAACTGGGTGTACGTTGATGGCATCTCGTTAGCTTATTATTGCGTTATAAAAATATCCTGTCGTCGAAGCTAAACGTCTTGGGAGTTTTTGCTTCAACGATATGCTTTTATGGATGCAACGATGAGCTGGCGACGTGTATTTCAGTAAAGTGACTAGTACTTTTGATATTGTCTACGTTCGAAGTAGTTTTTTGCTCTCCGACAGTACCCCATATAAAAGAAATCCTTCTTGAGATCATTCACAGATATTACGACTTTTAGCCTTAAATACTTGTAGTCCGTCTGACTTGTGATCATGCAGATTTATTGCCATATTATAATTGTTAATACTAATTTGTTCTTAAAGTTTAACTTTGTAATATAATAATTTAAAACTGTTCAGCCTTTGAATAATTACTTTCCCGAAGTAAAAATCGAAATGTCTTTACAAGTCTCACAATCGCCAGTTATTTTATCCGCAGCAGAATATCTTAAACGACATTTAGTAGCAAAACGTAGTACGAATAAGTCCAACACGCCTTTAATGACAATAAAAATCAACAGTGTGTACGTTGATGGCACCTCGTTAGCTCATTATTGCGTTATAAAAATATCCTGTCGTTAAGTTAAGCGGTCTTGGGAGGTTTTACTTGACCATTTTCTTGACCATCTGCTCTTTGAGTCTGCTTCATTTGGTAGGAACTTTCCTAAGAAATAAGGTAGGAGTTCTTCAACATAGGTGTTTCTGCTCGTGGATATTAAGCTGGCTTCTTTATTATCACGAAAACATCTTTAGTATATCCAACTTTACACCGCCGTTATTTGCTTATAAAAAATCTTAGTCATTATCATCACTAACCAGAAAAATATCTGACATTTAATATGTGAAGATTTATTAAATGGTTCAAATGTCTGAATCAAACAGGTTACCGCAAAACCGATTCTCATAACTCCTTTCACAGTTGTTCAACTCCAATCGGCCTTCATTCCTCAGTCAATTAACTTTCAAACCACAGAGACAAAATTACTTGTGCACTTCGAAACCGCAAAGCGAAATGTAATTGGCAACTACTTGAAGTAAAATAACAGTTACGAAGCGCCCTAACTTTGTAACTTAAGGAATATACTTTAAAATGAACTGACGAGTTTGCTAATGAAATTTAATATTTGCTTCGAGGAAGCTTCTGACAGGGTCAGAGTTGAATAGTGACTATTTTTGTTTAAATTTACGTTGGGAAGTCTTTTGATGGAATTTAATATTTACAGAATAGTGAATAGGATGTTGATGAAAAAGATTATGTGGCCATACTATAGGACATATTTAATCAATTATTAATGACCACGGCATAAAATAGTAACACTCCTCTCATAATTGGATATTATGGACCTCAGTGTCCTACGTTCTATCCAAAACACAATACCAAGAACCGTCATTGACCCAGATATTAAGTTCTCTCTTAAAGAAAACGGTACATGTTGCTGACCATGTATGATTAATGTCTCTTCGTTTACCCTCTATTGCCTTTCGTAGCAAGGGGAGGGGTGAACGACGTGGTGAACCAAAGAGCGGAACTGTGCCTCGATGCGTTTCCAGCTCGAATACTCTTGACATTATATGAGTAGTACTATGTTGTTTCAAACCAAAATTAGTGCAAGTTCCCTTATTGTTAGTAACTATACCCCGTGCAGTACGTTCTAAACAACGAGCATTTGTGTAAAGTCACTTTTAACAATGCTGTACAACAATGTAGTCTCACTAATGAGTTAGGATCGTTAAAAATAAATTGGAAACGAGCTCACACTATTGTTACGTGCTCAGGACGATAGCGGCATTATAACCCGCCTGCTTCTGATACAACCTGTATTGTAAGAGAAATTGCTTCACCGAACTATAGGAACAAATATCTGTGGCTCCATTGTGCAGCAAAAGCTTTTTGGTCCAATAAAGAAGTATAAATTGGATACACACACTCTCACTTACTCGGCAGTCTCGTAAGGAGACTACTAGATATGTATTGTGAGTAATGTACTATAAATGCACAAGTACTAACGCAGAGAAGATACATTAGCTTAGATATTGAGCAAAAACTTGGTAGCCTATGTATAATATAATACCACCAATAATACAAATAATACCATTCTGCTACTCTTATTCATAAAGGCTGTGACTGGAGTTCGAAAATAAGCCTGTAGAATAATTTTGCAAATGATGTACTGTGACTTCGAAACTACCAAAGCTAAATCTGCTCATCAAACCAAATTAAATTATCGTTTGCATATTAAAAATAATTTACGTTCCATTAATACCAGATAGAAAATATTAACCAATAGGTAAAGCTGAAATTATGGAAATCATAAATTGATATTTCATTTAACTGTTGGCATTGATGATGTCTGATTCGGGCTTTCCCGGGATTTGCATTTTATTGATGAATCCCTTTCAGGAAAATTATTAATTTTTAAATGTGAAAGGTAAATCGTTGTGAACGAACACAGGATAAAGGGGTGAGATATGACTTGCGTATTAAAATGGTCAATACATGTTTTCATTTGGACTGTAGATGAAATTTCAATCTGCCACAATGAATTTTTAATACCCACGCGCGACATGGCGCTGAATGATAAAGTGTCTTTTATCTTGAAACGGGTGAACGAGGACCAGATATTTTAGCTTTCATGTGTATTTATCGTTGTTGACCGTATCCACTTAATTGCTGATGAATAGTCTTCTGCTGTTTTACTATATTTTCATTTACCTTCTTGTTGTGTCTTCACAGTTTCTGCAAGTTCGATGATAAAGTGCCTTTTTTTATTTACGCCTTACTAAACTACTTGTATTCAATTTTATATTCACTTCAGTATCTATTGGATAAAATACTTATACAATTCAAGCTTTATCTATAAACGTTTCGGCTTAACTTAAACTCTTGGATTCAATCGATTGCTCGTTGAGTAACCACGTTGAAAGAGGATTATCTGGTGCTATTTTATGGCTTCACTAACTTTTGTTGATGTCGAGTTTTCTGCCAGACTTAAATGAAGAGGAAGGTGACATAACTTTAGCTTCAGGTCTAATTTAATTGAGATACGCAGCAAAATTCCAGTTATACGAACTATCGAAGCCATTACTGAAGTAATAAATTCTTTGGCTATGGCGCAAGTTTTAAAACTTCCGTCCAAGATGTCGTCGTTGGATTAATTATCAAAGTCTTCTAACGCGGAACGAACCTGTTTGTTTCTTATGTCGTCGGCGTCGGCTAACTTTGTTTAACTTAAATAGTTTCTAGTCAATAAATTGAACTTTAGAATGTTTTTCAATAGAACTTTGAAGTTGAGAGGATGTTTAATTTTATTTTTATATCATATTTAAAGTGAAACAAATCATTCGGATACAGTTCATTCATTTTAAACAATGAAACTAACATATGTATCTAATATGTTAATCCTGCATTTTGTCCCTCTTTTGGCATAAAATACGTTATTTTCTTCAAATTTATTTAGAAAGATCCATGAGAAAAATAATGACAAAATCAAAAGAAATGTGACCAGACAGACCTGTGCAAGCCTGATCTTCAATAGACGATAAACATTGTACATCTTTTGCATGAGGCAGTAGGCAAGCAGCCACGCCTATTTCTGCCGCGTAGCAGTTGTCTTTAAGATATCTGCTATTCAGAAAAGTTGGTTTGCCGGGGTTCCAGCCTATGGTGAGCGTTGTACACTAAGCACCGAATTTATGCGCAGGTTGCAAATATCACTTCCATATTACCTGATTTTGTTCTCTCCAAGGTTACTTTTTTGTAAAAAAATATGTAAGGAGGGTTAAAGAGAAACAAATATAGTCAAAACAATATGCCGTAATCTTACATACGGGTAAACGTTAGCCGGTTAGGAGATAATATATGCAGGACCGGTCGCACCCTCACCAAGATGTGGGCCGGTCACGAAGTACGAAGGTTACCTGTCCTAAATCCATCTATTCAAATTTATCCGATATGCAAGTTTAGCTAAACTGATAAATTTGATTGATATTGATTATTGATTGTTGATATTTTACGTTTTAATATTATTTAAGGTAAACCTGTTGCGGCGGTTGCAGATTCGATTTTCGTACTTAAATCAATGAATCTACATAAGTAGTCACAAAATGATTGCCGTCTTCCAGACTAGTCCTATAAATTCATGCGTGAAATCAGAATCCTTACAAGAACTATCTGAATGAAACTAGATCGGATTTTTTATTGTGTAAAGGTAGCAAACGAGCATGTAGACCATGTGATGGTAAGAGGCCACTGCCGCCCATAGACATCAGTAGACAACCACAAGTACTGTTAAGTCATACCTAAGTTTGATCACAGATGCGTTGCTGCCCCTGAGGACTAAGATGTTCGCCTCATGTATAAATATAGCCGGCGAACACGCCTCTCTAAGCCGGAATAATAAATTGCTTGACGGAGGATTATGAGGGTGGCGGTGGTTCTTCCCCGGTAGTGGAAATTATTACTTTAAGTTCAATATTTTAATGTTTTTCGTGTATTATCCGCAGCCAACGTCGTAATCCGGTGACATAATAATATGTTGTGTACGAGGGTAGTTCGAGATCGGTCATAAATAAATAATGTATGCAGGACGCAATGAAAGAATCCGAAACAAACAAGATGTGACTCGCTCGCAAATGTAGAAAAGGTTATCCCAAACCAATATATGCAAATGCTTGAAACTTGAATGTTAACTGATAAACTGGATTCATTTCTATTTGTTTGTATTATATAAATTGCCTGGTTCGATGGTGCAATATTTTACCTCGTCAAGATCCTTGGTAGGGCTCCGAAGCTCAAGATCTAAACATTAAAAAAATGGGACCCTTTTGACATTATACTGAACCAAAAGCAAGAAGAAATATCTAAATCGGTTCTTAGGCAATGACGATACGTTCGAACATTGTCAAATATGAAATCCAATATGAAGTCCGATAAGAATGTTTTTAACAGACTTCAAAAAGGAGGTTGTATGAGGGAGGTTGTTGTAGCGTATTAAAGGAGATCCTATGTAATATTGTAGGTACTTTTCAAAATGGTGAAGACTTCTCCACCAATTGTGGAATTGTCTCCAACTCTTTTTTTGTTTGAAAGCGTTAATTTCTGAGATGAGATCTCAGGGATATCGAGGGTTGTCCCAAAAATTCCCAAAACTTATGGGCATGAACTGCAGCCGCCTGTCATTACATTGTAGGCAACATTTCTGAGTTGGTCCCATTTTCACCACTTTGTGATATGATGATGAGATCTCAGCGATATCGAGGGTTTTCCCAAAAAATCCCAAAACTTATGGGCATGAACTGCAGCCGCCTGTCATTACATTGTAGGCAATATTTAATTGGGTCATAACTTCTATGATTGGGTCTAGGAGTTAAAACAACTTTACTCTAAGATAAACTCTATTCTAGACTAAGGACTATCCGTCTCCATTCCCGCATATACGAGTACTTGGCACCGATATCAAAATTGTTATAATGCAGTAATTATTTTCGCGTTTTTATTATTATTTAGTAGTTTAAACGGTATAGATAAGGTAGGATATTATTTTTGATTATTTTTTACTTAACTTTTACTTTTATACATTTAGTTTATTTACTTTTACTTTTATAATTTAGTGTATTGTTTTTACATAAAATGTATAAAAGTTAAAATTAGGACATTGGTGTACAAAGTTTAAATTGAAGAAAATATGGTAGGTATATTTGTTACAAGAGCGAAATCACGAATAAAAGGTCGTAAATGTATCATATGATAACATTATATATTCACAAAAAGTTTCAAAAAGACAAACATTATGTCATAAAACTTATATATTTAGGCTCAAAAAACAATTTAGTTAGTTCCATTACCTCTTAAAGCTTTATAACAGCCAAGTACAGCCTAGTTTGTGCCAAAATCCAATTCAAGGTAAATTTTGTTCTAGAATTCATAAAAGCCTGCGTTATTGGATTTGATATCTGAAACTACTTGATGTATGTATATATCAGGGGTGGCCAGCTCCTTGATAGACCGAGCCCTTTTCACAATGCAAAATGTTTCGCGAGCAATTAAATTCGTATTTAAAAGGTGTACAAAAAGGATTTTTTTTTTCGAAATGAAATTTGTTACATGTTGTTCTTAGTCTTGCATATTTGATATCAGTCATTTAAAAGACATTTTGAATCACATAGGGAACGATAATATTTTTTGAAAATATTACAGACCAAAAATGAAAAGGGGACTCGGGCACATTTATCGAGAGCCACAAATAATCCTTCTAAAAGCCGCATGTGGCTCGCGAGCCAGAGTTTCGCTACCCCTGTATATATTTTACCTTTTAGGGCATATCATAAATTTTGGAGAGGTATAGATGCTGGCTATACTTATACGTGTTAGTTACCAAGGCAAATCAAGCGGGCTTCATGCTTGCCAGGTGATAAAACTCATGTAATTCGACCGGGGAGGTACCACCGCCACCCTCATAATCCACCGTGAAGAAATTTATTGTGTTTCGGTTTGGAGAGGCGTGGTTGCCGACTATACTCATACATGAGGCGAACATCTTAGTCCTCAGGGTAGCAACGCATCTGTGATCAACGTCAAGTACGATTTAATCGTACTCGGGTATGATCACTAATGTCCATGGGCGGCAGTTACCACTTACCATAAGGTGGACTGTATGCTCGTTTGCTACCTTAAAACAATTAAAAAAATGCTAGATCGCGACCGTTAATCTGTTTAAAACAAGGCTAGTATGTTTATGAATTCGGTTAGTATCATCAGTTTTATTAGTATTTGATTCTTGACATTGATAACAACTTACCATCAGGTGAGCTATTATAGCTAAAGTACTATTAATTTATTAATTAACTTTACATTGAATTGTTGCAATTAATCCTTATTATAAAGCGCCCATAACCAAAATGAAATTAAAATGAGACTTCGGATAATTTTATTGAAATTGGAATTTATTTACGTCCTTGGAATAAATTTATTCCTGAAGGAACAATATTATTTTTCATAGAGCATTACGGCCAAGCCCACGCCCTAAATGCTGTATCATAGGATCGTTGGCAGATATCCAAAAGGGGTTCGGGATTCCCTCATACTTTATGTTATGCTGTTAGAGATTTCGTCGAGAAGCAATTTCTTTGTCTTGCGTGTGCAATTTGTATCTTAATATAGGAACTGGTGGTATAATAGGCATACACGCCTAATATATACATTTGCAAATAAATGCTCAACGCACAAACAAACATACATTTACAAGCAGACATAGATACTCGTGGAAGCATACAAGTCCGATAAGTAATCGTCCATATTATAATATTTTACAGTTTGTTTGTTTGAACGCGTTTATCTCAGGAAATACTGAATCGAATTGAAAAAATCATTTAGTGTCGGATAGCCTACTTCTTGACGAAGGCTTTATCAATAATAAAATAAAGAGATATACTCTTCTACTAAATTGTCAAGCAATTATTGTAAAGTACGTACTTACCAAAACTACCCGATAGATTTTATTGAAGTGGTCCACACTTATCATTAAGGAATTTACCCCAAAAGAAATGATGTAATCTGTTGGACAATTTTTTTTTGCATTTCTTTTTGTATGATTTGACTTTAAAAATGTATTTTTAAAGTCAAGATGTATTTTCAAAGTCAAGATTTGACTTTAAAAATGTATTTTTAAAGTCAAATTTAAAATTAATTTTTTTTAATGTATACAACCCTTTAAAAATCAATTTAATTTTTTTTGTATGTATACAACCCTAAATTTTCACCCTTCTGTCACCAAATAAAATCACGATTTTATATTTTCAATTTATTTTGCAGAACAACGTTTTTCAGGACAACCAGTTATTATGAATATTTCACGCAAAATCATTTTCTACATTGCAAAGTTGATTCTATCATAACACCAGACACTAAGAACGCGCACAGGATGAGTGTTATCTGTATTAATAATCTGTTAACGACATCTACTATGGACGGTTCCATGAAGACGACGGGTGTGTGAGCGAGCCCGATGTAAGACATATTTTATGGATTCTCTACCAAGACAAAAGAACCATGAGTTCTTCGTGTCAAAAAATACTTTAGTCTTTCCATAAGCGAATTAACACAGTACAATGCCCTCGGAGTAGTTATGCTGCGAATGATACGCGACATAGGTCCTGAGCCGTCACGCCAACGAACACTGCAACATTGTACAAAGCTGACGATTTTGTTATCCAATCTAATAGGCAGAGGCAGAGGATCCCTAATCCAATAGGGCAGAGAGTATTGAGTGCCAAATGGCACGGTTCTGACATACTTGCCTAGCTTCTTCCACTAAAAGAAAAATATGGTTCGGACATGTTGAAAGAATGACGGATGAAAGGTTACCAAAACAGATATGCAATGCCAATGTGGACGGATGTAGATACCGAGGGAGACCCAGACTGACATTTCATGATCAAATTGATCGTGTGCTGT